>JAKLMY010000088.1:0-101714 GCA_022814645.1 Ganoderma meredithae | reverse complement strand
TCCGCAGGACCTGATATGTTCATGAAATCGTCGTAGAGTCCTTTGTGGCATGCATAAAGAGCGAAGCGCCTTCGAGCCCCCTGCCATGCAGGACTCCAAGGCGATTTCACAAACATGTCGCGGCCAGCGGCATCTGAAGATGTATGCCGTGCCTGGGTCTGTACGTCAATTCACCCATGCCCTCCCTCCCATCTGGGAGCAGCCAACATGCCCGACGGTCAGGATATCTCTGCAACATAATTGCACTCATTGTGCACCGACAGTCATTGTGTTCACTAGCTCCCGCCTTGCTCGCCTGAGGTGGCCGAGTCAATGACACGAGCGCCCGCCCCTTCCAAACCCGCGCTTTGATTTGTTCACCCGTGGAAACCTCCTGATTCGAGCACAATAGACTCGCTATTAGTTCCTCGATCTTTTGTCCCATTACACAGCCATGGTGAGTACTGCCCCCAACCGCGGCGGAAGACTGGGCCTTCGCCGACGGCCTGCCCGGGGGTCATCCCAGTCACGCCGCCAACGCGTCCGAGCGGCTGTTGGATTCAACATACACTCGTCGCGCCGAAAGACGCCGTTTTATCCTCCCTGCTTCGCGCCACATCTCCTACCCTGACGTTTACGCGCCCGAACAACATGACATCACGCGAGGCAAGGTTCGAACGTCGCGCATGAACCATCCACCCTTCCCCCCCAACAAATCAACAGCTCTTCACCTGGGGCGGCATCGACGTCATTGAATATTGCTGCACTCACCTAATATTCCTGCCTGGATGTAAATGCATGCCGAAGGAGGAAGGACCACCCGTCGCGTGACATGATCCATCTGGTACGCGTTCGTGGTTGGTTGTAACGCCACCCATGTTAGAGAACACCTGCCTAACGAAAGAATCATCATGTCAGTAACATACCTTCATGGAAACATGTCCGCCACCGAGAAATTCGTGAGTGAGCCACTCCCAACAGAGGTTCTCAATTTGGGCATTAACATACTGTTGTTTGACCTACCATTAAGACCCACCTTTCCCTTCGGCATCGTATCCTCTAACCAACCAGAGGCACGGACCAGCCCAAGTACTTCCTACCGTTCATCGCCCACGACTGGAAGACCGACGACCTACCTCTCTTCTCACTTGACGGCAACGCGGCCAGGGATCAAACAAGCCACTGCAGGACAGAAAGTTTCAAGACACCATGGAGAACGCAGACGAGGATTTGAGCCGAAGATGATGTGTCCACCTCAGATTTATATGCCGTCGTATGGCTCAAGACCACGCCACCATACCAGTGGAGGCCCATGCAACATCCCCATTATTCAATGAGGTTGCATTAACATGATCCCGTCACCGCCTCGGAGATCCTGACCTCGTCTTATTGTCGGTCCTTCCCCGCAGATGGTCTGTGCGTGGCTGTCAGGTGAGCGCGACTCACTCTTCGCTGGATCAGAAGTAAATGGTAAGTGATCCCGACGTTTTCCACGAACTCAAGAACGGGCCCGTCTGTGGAGAAGTCGAATATCAACCAGCCCACCATTCTGCGGGACGGCCTGTAGCACGCTATCCACAAGCACACTCCGAGTGTCTATCTATCGGCGGCCCGTTCCATCCCTGATCGACGCCACTGCACCACGCAAGAAGCGGAAGATCCCCATTCTGGCCTCGCATTGCGTTCACTACGACGCAGAAAGCCGAGCCGAGGGCTTGCTAACAACGCCACCTAGGACACGAACATCAAACGCTGAACGAATCTGCCCCAGAGTGTTGCGCTGCACCAAGGTAAGTAGTACAGACGTCTTTCTCTCCCGCTCAGCAGCCGCTGACATTTGGTCAATAAGCTGTGGAGAACAACTTCCCTTCGTAGCAAATGTCAGACCGCATGACAATCCGCTTTCGGTCGTGGCGGATCGTCCGTGGATCAAGTGAGCACGGCCTGGTCGACGTCGCGAAGACGTCAAGTTCGTGGATACTCGCGCGAGCCCTAGCCACCACCTATCGGCGATAGGTGAGTTCATGCCGGTTCTGACTATCCGGATGACCAGAAGTTCCAGATTATTGCCTGCTGCTAGGAGGCGCAGGAAGTCCCGAGGGTACGCCGTCGACCCTCGTCCGCTGTACACAGGACCCCGACGTCAACCGCGACTGAAGAGTTCATGCTCGACATCCAATTTTTAGTATGCCAACGGTCGTTGACTATGGTTTGCGTAGTCTACCTCACCTCACGCGGGCATGAGGGCCGCAACAATCGCATTACGCGTAGTGGAGTGATAGTCCTAACCATCCGGTACGCTGGCACACTCCCCATTGCAGAGTCTCCTTGCGCCCTCAATCAAGGGTTCGATACACAGCTCCAGGCGTCCCACACGCACAACCGTGTGACGCTAGGCCGTCTATCCTAGTGCAAGATTGCTGGTCCGTACCAGACATCGGAGTGCACGCGCATACGAGACGCCCGCCGCCAGGGGAGTGTATGACACTTTCGAATCTCCGGATGGCTAGGACTAACAGTTTTAGTCGCAGTACTTCACCAGCAAGTTCACACCATGCTACAGCACCTACTGGACCCTTTGGCGGCGCAACGTCTCCAGTCTTGATTGCACACGGCGCTTAACTAGGCGGCGACAGCTCCACGACAGCACATAGGCAGTGTGCGTGCTCTGTCTCTGACTCTTTGGCGAGTCCACTGTGATATATATGCATGAAGTTGTAGTTGGCGGGGGGGGGGGGTTGGAGGGGCTCATGGGTGGCGACTTACCTAGCGCCATTGCTGCATGTTCTTCCCCTTTCTGCATTCATTCGGATCGGTGCTGATCCATCCTGATAATCCTGGATCTGGAGGATAATTGCGCATTGAAGGAGTTGAGGATGCAAGGAGTTGGATGGCGCTTAGGATGAGGGTATGGCCACTGTGAATGACTTACTGCAGTCTGTTGTGCTTGGTTACGGTTGGCAACGAGGAAGCGCTGCAAGTTCTTGTCTCGCCAAGTCGGGCCAGTGCTTCGGCATGCCGTGTTGAAGAGGTTCCTGGGGACCGTGAAAGCAGTGGGGTTGGGTTGTACGGAGAGCTTGAGAGCGAAAAAGAGCGAGAAAAGAGCGAGGGTGGTTTTAAAAGCACAGGCCCGAAGTTTGGACCAAGTTCGTTGGCGGTTTCAGCGTCTCTCCCGCCTTGTATACTTAGTGCCGAGGTTCGAGCTCTCGAGGGCCAATCGCACCAGAATTAATCATAATAAATCTCACAACAATATGGCACGAGTACGGCTGTATCAGTACAGTGATCGAGGCGAACCACTCATCTCCTTGTTGATTCCGTATTCATTCCTATTTTTCTCTCGTACATTCGGCATCCGCATTGTACTTACGAGCCGCGAAGCGACCTGGAGGCATTTGCGTGGCTACAAGATTAGTTTATCCGTCCCCTCGCGCTGTCTGGTGACCGTTCTATGTGCCCTCCGCGTTCGTTCGCCGAGCACTCTGGCCATCGTACCAGCGGTACCGGACTCGGCTTGCCGGCCATCATTATGTGCAAGGACCCACAATGATCACCTTGTCGTCGTCCGTATTCTCCGAAGCATGTCCGAAGTTCGTTCACAATTCGTCAACCACCGTGGATGAGCTTGAGTTCCTGCTCCTGGACCATTCAGGAACGCTAAATCTCATCTCTTCTCCAACAATCCTGCAATACGTCAGAAGCATAAACAGGCCTGTTGTCGATGAACCATCGGCCTCTATCACCCGTCCCTTATGGTGCCAAATCCTCGCGGGATGTAATGACACCTAACGAACGAGGGAGGAGGATAGTCAACACAATGATTTAGAGGGGACGGGTCAATGAACATATGCACTAGAACAGCCCGGAAAAAGGCAGGAGATTTTCTCACTCGACCCTTCTTCGCCCCTCCGTTTTCGATCACAGCCGCTTCTCCGATGGTCGCATGCACCTTCTCGGTAACCAGCCTTGCGGTCACCCTGCTTCCAACTTACAAATATTGACATTGTTTCCCTCGAACTGTCGCCAGAATGTTTTGGCCATACGAGAAATTGCTGAGCGATAGAAGCGCTGTTGCAGACGCACCTTAATCCTCGAATTGATGTTCCCACTGACGGCAAGGCCCACTTGGGGCAGCGAAGATCACGAGTAAATGATGGGCGGCCTGCTCGCACGGATGCCCCGGCGAGGATGGAAAACTTGTGTACGAGGACTGTCACAGTAAGCTCCGTGGATTACGGTGTGTCATTAGGGTGCTGGTACGACTACAGATACGTCTACTATGCAGTGATTGGCTCGCCGCAGTGCACAGAACTTGATTCTACGGGACTCTCGGGGATGATAAGAAGGTTTCCTAGCCGAGGAGGGGCCTTGCTGTCGATGAATTCCATGGAAGTGGGGAGCTTGTCGCAAGCAAGACGGAGCGCTGCGCGACATGGCGGTGGTGAGAACCGACGATAAAGGATACATGACGTTCGCGTACCTTCCCGGGCCAACTCTTCGCGAATAACGACGCCGCCAAGCTCGAACAGAACACGACCGGGCGCAACGCTGCGCGAAAAATATGAGAAGAATGAGTCAGAAGACAACGTGACATGCAACCCACCGCGTCGCCCAGAACTCGAAAGAACCCTTCCCCTTCCCCATACGCGTTTCGTTACCCTACATGACGCGATATACGGTCTGAATTTGAACTATTGCCTTGGATACAAGGAGAACACACCTTGATGCAGACCGGCACATCGGGAAAGACTCGCATATACACCTTGGCACCCTTGATGGGCTTGAGCTTCCTCCTCAACGCTTCGTCCGCGCTTTTGAGCTGCTTGGCCGTGATGCGCATCCCGTTCCCCTTCACGCGAATACCCCAGTCGCCATATGCGAGCGTCGTGCCCTTGGTCGAGCCTCCGACCGGGATGGGGAGCACACCCTTGTGCCGCTTCAAGAATTTGACCTGGCGAGGGGCGAGCTGATGCCGCTGGCGCGCAAATACCAGAGAGGCAGGTGCCAAAGCTATAGAGGGGGCACTGAGAGCAGCACCGAAGGGCGAGGACCACGTCGAGGGCCGGATGGCCGCCAGCAACGAGCGAGCAGATGGCAGAGAGAACATAGGGCGTGTGTGCTGATGTAAGCGACGCGCCTCGCATTCGTGCTGCACGCGCGCTTGTCTGACACCTTTCCCGCCGCCGTCCAGCGCGACAACAGACCAGCCCAGTTCCTCCTCTGTCTCCCTCCTGCTGGTCTTCAAGATGCTGCGAAGGGGGCTGCCAGTCTCAATGAAGCACCTCGTGGTCAAGAGCGCCAGCCCGGAGGCGAAGAAGCTCGTGCTGGACATCTTCCGGACCAACGAGCGGCCGCTCACCATCCAGGAGCTCTACAAGGAGGCAACGTCCTCTCCAGATCATATAGAGGCCGATGATGCTCAAACCATCCATTCAATGAGGTACGGAGGCGCTCTCACTCCGGGTCCACCCTTCACATGCGTCCGGAACTGACGCTGTTCGTTCAGGTATCTCAAGAAGGTCGTCCTCCCCGACCTCGAACAAAGAGGACAGGTTGAAAAGGTCCACACAAAGCGGCCGCTATCCGCTGAGGACGCGGCCAAGTTCCAGGCAAACTTGTCCAAGGGCAAAAAGAACGCCCCAGTCCCCTCGTACAACTGGCTCTGGCTCTGGCAGCTGAAGGCACCCGAGCCCGAGAAGCCGCCAAGGCCGGAGCGGAAGACATTTGGAGCGGAAGTCGGGGTTGGGGAAGACTGGACGCACCTGAACAAGCGGCGACAGCGGGCGAGGCAGGAGAAGGTCGGGCGAGACGTACGGTGGCTGCGGGAGCTGAAGAAGGCGGAGGCGGAGGCAAAGGCGGAGTCCTCATGATCCGTGAGTTTGGCCTACACGTTGTCTTGCATCGTAAGCTGACTGCTGTAGTGTCTGTCTAGGTCCACGCTCTGTTATGTCGTACCGTATTCCTATGTTAATTCAGTGCTCTCGCTCCATTCTACCCGGTTATCATGACCTAGGCTCTCCAAAGTCAAGTCGTTGGACGTCGCCGCAACGCAGCGAAGCCTGGCCGGACACACACGAAGGCCCGCTCCTGAGGCCTGATGGCTTGCCCAGTATGTGCAAAAAGATTAAGCAGCCGCCACGGAACCTTTGTCTGTGAGATGCCTGTCGTATCTATTCGCGCTGGACTCCTTGAGTCTCCCGTAGTTTCGTAACGACACCTTCCGCATTCCGTGCTTCTTATTTCACGTGCAAGGGCGTTTGATACGAACGTTTCTTTTCCTGTGGGAAGTATACGAGATTCGTCCTCAGTTCGAGGCGCTTCCCAGAACATTCTGCTACACCACCCACGTCAGCGACGACCAAAGTCTTGGTCCGCACAGCGATTCCGGCAGCTCTGACCTTGGGCGCTGCTGCCAAAGTAACAGCAGTCACGACACAGCCCTGACAGGACATGCATAGATGATGGGACTAAATTTTATCCTTCGCCCATTTTCCATGTACCCTCTGGGCCCTCCAGATTGTCGCTGGATTTCTGACGTGGTATCGGGCGCGAGGGTCGTGGATGACAATGATTTCTCGTCAGTGTCACCCAACTGATTCCTCCCACATCGCCCATTACAGCAAGGCGGGCGCAGCAGTGGCGCAGTCAGTCTGCGCGCCCGAAACACCGCGTTCCCGACTCCACTAGAACCTACCACCAATTCGGGTGGCAAATCGCCGTAAGAATTTTACCTCTCGTCAAGCTCGCTTGTCAACCCTCAACCATCCCGTGCGAGCTGAACGCCATCGGGTCTACCGTTTGCCCATGACCAAAACACGTAAGGCGCTTTTTAAGCTATTCTTCGGCTCCATGTCTCACGATCCTAATCACCTCTTTTGGCCCCGCAGCGGATATCCAAGTCTGGTCAACAGCAGGTCTGTCCTGTGTCTTATAAGCTCCATGATCCAGGTCGCGCAATTTTCCCAGCACCGGTCATTAATCATTGCTCGGTGCGTTGTCCAACGATCCTTGGTCAGGTATAGCGTCGTGGGTATACCCCGGCGAGGCTGCCGAGGTCCTCCGCCAATATTTCTCGTGAGTCTCTGAACCCTATGGTTCACTTGTGCAGCAGGCTGGTTGAGTCTTTATTCCATAGACACCGAGAATAGCCGCAAGATGTAACCTGGTGCCCGTGCAAGATTCTTTGAGCGGTCGCCGGTCAGGGATCTACCGATCGATTTACTTGCAAGTCGGGTTGTACTCACATCATCGGAACAGACTCCCTCTAGGGCATCGAGAACGAGCCGTTCACACTGACGGCAATCAACGCGGCAAGGGAAAATGGGGCTCACCCGAATGGTCCGCACGGTGACTTAACATCTCAAATGCTTGCCCTCTCGATCTGTTGCTCACTGGTGTTGGCCCCTGGCCCCGGTCCATTTCCATGCAGCCCCGTTCCGCGATTCCTAACATACATCTGTTGCCGGAAAAAGAACTGAAGAAGAGACTGAAGACCATGTTGTCGTAACTTGCCGCAACACCGCGTACGAGGAGCTGCTTGGCCTCCTGCCTTCTTCTCCGTATTATGACCGCAGCGTGCCTACCACGTTACGCCTCATATTCATTCAATTCTCGTTCAGGCTCACTTTACGGAACAGGGGTGCCTGTTGCTCTGGTCACACCCCGTCTCCGTCCCCGGTCCCGATTCGGAAGAGAAGCAAAAGCGGACATTTACCGTGTCTTCCGCTACTTTTGGGTAGTCCCTCTCCTGTGCACAGCGTCAGCACACCAGAAACCTCCCCAAAGTCGCTTGAAAGTGTATACATAGACGAGACCCTGCCATCGTGGGACGAAGCACTGCGCCTGCGCCTCCGTCGGCCACCACAAGCACGTCTTCACACGCGCTTCGCACCTCTTCCGAATACCACATAATGTCCCAGCAGGTTCCTCCGAACGTCGCTGTACGGCGTGGGCGGTACTCCAGAGTTCGTTGCAGTATCCTGACTCCCAACATTTTCCACCTGCCGACGTCAATGCATGTCGCTGGCCCCAACGTAAGGCGCTCCCGCCACGCCCACATATACCGAAGCCTCCCCGCCCCGAAGATGACCACACAACATACCACCGCTGCCTCCTGATTTGCATCGTGTCAATCTCCTTTTACAGATGTCCAAGACATCCCCGTCCTCGCCGTGCAGAATCTACGGTCGCTGGATCCGCCAGGAGACAATAGTCCCCCCGGACCGCCTCACGCCCATCGTCGTGCACGTCTATGACATCCCCATTCCACCGCCGCAACCACTCGTCGTCGGCCTCCGCGTGCAGCTCATCGCACTCTCCCCCGTCGCGTACCACACCCCGGGGCTCTCCGTCTCCGCACCCCGCTACGACACGTACGACCCGCAGATTGAGGGTACGGTCGTCGCGCTCAAGTCGCTCGGCAAGTCCGTAGTCGAGTTCATCGTCAATAACGACCGTCCGGGCAAGGTCCAGTACGCGTACGTCGCGATGCAGTACGTCCCGGGGGTCACCGCGAAGATGGGGCTTTGGGAGACGACGTGCCACTGGATGTTCGCCCACGAGATGCGAGACTGCCGGCCGGTCCTCCTCGAGGCCAACGCGCAGATCAACGACAATCTGCCCCATTCGCCGACTCCTCGCGCGCAGTTCACGTACCCGAACCCTGAGCTGGGCGGCCGGGACACACTGTTAGTCGGCGTTAGGGTCGGGCAGGAGACTAGAGGCGGACCGAAGAAGCCTCGACCGCAGGATGGCCGGAGTAGGGAGTTAGATGGTTAGAATACACCTCGGACATTGACGTGGGCAGTCGGGCAGCAAAGATAAATATAGAGTTTTTTGTACGAAGGCAAGTGGATTAACGAAGTCTGTAAGATACGTCAACGCACTACAACGCTGTACCATCCGGACTGACATTCCACGGTGGACACGAGTGTTTCGATAACCATCGTGCCATTACATTCCAACCGATAGTGAGGATGCTTGATCAGAACAGTTCCTCCTCTTCCGGCTTCCAGTTCTTGGCCTGGTCCCAATAGCCCGCAAGCTTCTGGCCGAGCGCCTCCTTCGCCAACCCATCGGTCGGACAGCTCTTCGGCTTGAAGTTGCTGAAGGCCCGGTCCCGCAGCTGGCCCTCCCAGACAAGCCAACACTCGTTGTCATCAAGTGAGACCTGACCATCCGCATCGTCGGCCACAACAGCCTTGCCTTTCCCCTTACCATTACCGTCAGCACCATCAGCGTCTTCGTCCTCAGCGAGCTCAACTTCCTCGTCCCCGCGTTCACGGGCCGCCTCGGTCCATGCGATACGGTGAAGCATAAGGCGCTTGTACTGGCGGATGGGCTTGGCAGCACCTTCGACGTAAACCATGCTGAAGCCGGGGTTGAAGATGCACACGCCGGTCAAATTCATCTGCTCGGCGTTCTTGCGCACCTTGAAGCGGTGCGCTGGGTCGGAGAGCGTTTTCACCCTATCGCAGCATCGCATCACAACACTGAGGGTGAGAACGGGCGGGTTTTACGTACTTGAAGACAGCACCGTAGATGCCTTTCTTCTCTTCTTCGATCTTCTTGTTCTCCACCTTTTCGCGCCGCTGTTCGTCCGTGAGCTTGCGCTCGGCGTTTGCCTTCTCGTGCTGATGCTTGCGCATGGCGACTTCTCGTCGAACCCGGGCCTCAACACGCGTCGGGTCTTGCACCGCATCCGAGGTCAAAACCTTCATAAGGTTCGCGAGACGGACTAGAATGCAGCGAGTATTCAGTGCATGAATGCGGACAGTTAACATGCACATACCCTTGGGAGCATCGGGAGGAATGAGACCCATGCGGATACGGTCGCGTTTGTCTTGCAACTCCGCTTGCCGCCTTTGTTTCCGCATCTTCTTTTGCTCCTTCTTCGTAAGCTTTAGCGGCTTGAAGGTAGGCTTGTTCTTGTCGCCAGGCGCAGGGATGGGGATGGGATGCTGAACATAGAAGGTGATGGGAGAATCGGCGTTCCGGACATTCAGATTCGCCATACCATCCTCCAGGTCATTGTACGACTTGTTGGGTAACAGCGCCGCATCCCACCATTCCGCTTCCGGCGGTGCATCCCTCTATAGCCGCCAGATAAGCTCTATATCTGTTCTGTGACAAGGTGGGCAAGAAAGGCCGCGCACCTTAATGTTTTTCTCTAGGGTCTCAAACTCGGAGTCTAGACCAGCCTTCTTGGCACTCTCGGCGATACGTTGTTTGAGCTGCTCGAGCTGCGCCTCCTGCCTGACCTGGTTCGCGATCTGAACATACTTGCCCCTGGGATTGAAACGGAACTGTCGCCCGACGCGCTCCTTCGGTGCGCCCTCGAACCCACTGTCGGCAACGGGCGCAGCCGCTGCGGACGCGTAAGGGTTGGCCTTGGCCTCCATTGAAGCGATGGGAGTCGAGACCGGCGGCGGAGTAGGCGCATTCCGAACGTTGGCTTTGATGGATGCGAACTTCGGCTGCATCGGTTTGTAGCGGTCCTTCTTCGACTGAGGAAGCGCAGGAGTGTTGTCGAGCAAGAGAGGATGAGCAGCCATCTTGAGGCCAGCGCCCTGCTGTGCGGGCTCTGGCATCGGGACATTAGTGTTCTTCTTCTTACCGACTTGGGGGACGGACTGTTGAGTGGCGCATCTCAGTATAAGTCGCGTATGATCACGCCTAGCCACCACGCACCATGTACGGATTATCCTTGACAGCAAGCTTGCTCTGAGCATCGGCCACACGCCTTTTCGCTTCCGCAATACGACGGGCCATATCGTCAGGAATGGGCGGGGAAGGCGAAGCTGCTGCGGACGCTGAAGCTGAGGCGGATTTCGATGCGGCGGTGGAGGCGGCGGAGGGCGTGGGGGCTGCGGAAGGAGTGGCAGGTGCGCTTTTCTTCATGGCGGCGATTTTGGCAGCGATTTCGGCCCTCTTCTGGGCGATGAGGGCATCCGCCGACATCTGTCGTCATGCAAGGGTTGGGATGGGATAGGATACGTGAAATGTCGCAAGGTACTCACCGCTGAACCTGAAGGTGAACCGTTGGAAAGAGTCTGAACGGGCACAAAAGGGTTATAGAGCAAGTTCAAAGCATGGTAAGAAGCATATTCACCTTCACGAAACAGGAGAATGGGACTCACAGCATCGCTGCAACAGAGCCGACGTCATTAGAAGACAGTAGACAATAATGCGAGAATGTACATACCTTCTCGGTCTCTTTGCAGCACTAGCGTCGCCATTGCCTTCGTAGCCACGTTTTCTATCGCTCATGAGGCTTGCCGTGGGGGAGGAGCGGACGCGAGGATGAGGGCGGGAGCAAGGACCGGAAGCGCATGTCGGCGGTCATATCGGGTGAATTAGCGGCGCTAAGGGGGTTACACGGCGCTTAGTGGGACTTATTGTGGGGTTGCCTCGTGAAAATTCAATTTGAGCAGTGGGCCACAGCCGACCGCCGGCTGCGTCTGCAGCATCTCCATTCCCCCACCCCCATCACCATCCACCATGGCTCCTCGTCGATACCGCTCTGCGTCCAATGTACAAAACTCCCACAATCCCCCCGCACCCCCACAACGCACCTACACCCCTGCGACGAGCAATGCACAACAGCGACAGCTCGGCATGCTACCTGCCGTCTACCAAAGCAATATGAAGGTTCTCCTTCGGCGGGAACCCTCCATCACAGCCATCATTGACCACTTCAGCCACGTATGCCTCTACCATCATAATGGCCAGAAGTGGGAGAAACACGGGTATGAAGGAAGCATGTTCCTGTTCGAGAAGTACGTCGTGTCTAGCTTCAGCGAAACGCTATCCCCAGACTTAGACTAGTTTGTAGGTCCACAACCCCGACCTACGGATTCTACATCCTCAATCGCATGGGAACAGACGATTATGTTCGGCCCATCTATCCCGAAGACGACATGGAGATCATCGGGGATTATCTTATGTGTCGCTTCTTCCCCGACTTCACAAAGACCCGGCTCGAGATGGGCCTCCCGTACCCCATCCCCCAGGAACATCGAGCAGCGTTTGATATGGAAGTCATCAACCGCCTACCACCCGAAGAACGTGAGAAGGATCAAAGCAAGGAGAAGAAGGGTCGTTCGACCACTCTCGGTCTCTGGATGTTTGCTACAGATGCGCGAGAACCATTGAAGGAAGTCATGATGAGGTATGTGGTCACTTTACATGGTTCTTTACTGTTTTCTCTTCCCCATTTACTGCGTGTGGACGAGTTGCTTCGCCAATGTCGGCCAATAGCTCCCTCTTCCACTCGGGCGCTTGGCCACTACGCCTCGAACCTACCCAACCTGAAAGTGAAATCTACAATATGTCCGGGATCAGATCAGATCCTCGCATGGATGCATGTATCTGCCATATCATCGGAATGCCAATGATATCAGCCAACCGTAAACACGAGTGGCTGTACGGTGTGGGCCTAGTGGGGCGAATAAGACTCGCAAGTTACTGGGGACTGCAGAATCGACGGTTTGCATAGTACAGTTACTCTTCCACGTCCACATCTGGGCCCTCCTTCCATACCGTGTGACCGAGTATTCACTCACAGAGGTTTCAGGCTACACTCGTACATCAAGCAAGACTTACCCTATCCTGACGAGTACCGATATGGTCCCGGTCGTCCGCCTCCTCCTAACCCTCACTTACGTACAGTAAGCGGCGCATCGAGCCAAGTTACTCTAGGTACGAGCTGCATATTCAAATCAATTCCTTCTGACTTAGTTTTTAGGCGATTTTGGCGATCGCGCCCCCAGTACCACGTCAGTAAATGGTGTTCGGGCAAGTCCCGTACCTAAAAGTGGGTCGGCAGCGGCGACTACGCAGGCGGGCTCGGAGATAGACAAGCTCTTTGCTAAGCTTCTCACCCCATCACCGTCGATGAATGCCCCGCTTGCCAACGGAGTAGCCGAGTCGCAACCACAGAAGTCTATTCATGACTTGTTTGTGGGCCTCAGTGGAGGGAACAGCTCGGTCACTGAACACGTGCTTCCCCCAGCACCCGCGTCTGCACCAATCCTCGAGCCTCCCCCACAGACTGGTATCCCCTTACTCAACTCGATCTTTGCCTCGGCCCTCCCGTCCGGGTCTTCCTCCGCTTCCATCGCGAAGCCCACGCAGCCTCTCCCTTCTCAGCCCGAGGAGATCGTTATCATGTCACCAAAACCCACATCCAGCGCCCTACCCCAAATCTTAAACCAGGACGTCATCTCGAGCCTTCTTGGCCTAAACTCTCGAGCGTCATCAGCTGCGCCAAGCTCTGTCGGATCGCGGAGGTCTGGCCAGCAACGTTACGAAGGGGACAACGAGTTCAGCGAGGGCGACCAAACTTCTGATGGCGAGCCGGCTCGCAGGTACAACGTGTATTCCGGTGCTGGGTTGACGAATGGTGTCCCTACAGTGACTGTTCCGCAAACGCCTGAATCGGACTCGGAAGGAGAAGCTGGACGGGCCGCCAGCGGCTTGCGTCGTGTACCCGGGGATGTTACTCCTCGTCCCCCTGCTGGGGGCGTCAGACTTCCTCCGACGTCCCCGCCCCAGTTTCAGCCAGCCGGAGCCCCCAATCCCTCGGTTAATGGCAAAGCGCAAGCAAACGGTGCTGCCGCCCCCTCTCCGGCCCCGGCTAGCGCGCCAAGACAGCGCGCCCTCGTGCCTTTCGAGGCGAACTCGGATCTGTGGCCGTACCCTCGCGCGCCCCTGGATGACCGTTCGTACGAGAACGACGAGGTCGTGGAACTCGACTTCTCGGATACTCGCGCCCTTAGTGACCCCGCCATCTTCTCTACGCGGCTGAAGGAGAAGAAGGAGCGGAAGGGGAAGAAGAGTCGCAAGGAACGCGAGAAGGACAAAGAGCGCGAGCAGGCTGAGATTGAGAAGGGATGGGACCTCCCTACCCAAGCTCAGGTCCAGCCGCCCTACCAGGCTGCCGCTACAGGTCCCGTCGCAGAGGCTGCCAAGCCGAAGGCAACTCAGGAGGGGAAGGGCGCTCCGGTAAACGGTTCTGCGGTGAACGGCGTCGCGGCGGGTCGTCCAGGTCAGAACGGAGCTGTCAACGGTGTGGCTGCCAAGGAGGCCATTCTCGGAGCGCTATTGACGAAAGCACCAGCGCAAGCGAGCATCGGGAGGAACGACTTCGTGCGCGGGCTCCTCGGCCTCATTCACGTGAGTCCTGGCTTCTCTTCGGCGTTGGCCAACGTTCGCTGAGCCATGCTTTGCAGACGGATTCCCAGTTCGTTGATCGACTTTACCACGATTATATCTCGCGCTCCGCGTGAGGTTCAGTCATATTCCTTGTTGATCATTGTCACCGCCCTTGGTATTGGTAGATGACCACTTGCTTTATCCTTTAGTCTATCGCAGTTCAGCGCATTCATCCGCTCTCTATCCACCCGGGGACACTCTCCCTTCATCTCATCCATTGCCTACGCACACACGTCTACATCCCATATCCGCGTTCGCATCCGCATTCAGCCCCACACCGCTCCGACCATCTTGTTGTATCACCATCCCTCGCACCTCGTGATGTTTTGCGCGCTAGTACACCGTGTTGCGCGGCGCCATTCTGTCGTTTTGTCGCACTGCTATGAGATAGTGGTGTGTTCTTCTTCGCTACCCTGGGCACTAGTTATGCGATGTCTTGCGCTCTGCTTGGACAACCAGATCAGGAAGTAGCTTCTGTTTTCAACAGATACAAATAATGCACAGCCACATACTCAACGCCACTGTGGCTACACTGCCAGTGTGTTCCATCAGGTCATGTCGATCAACATACATGGCGTTTAGCGTTAGCTATCCCACCCACCCCACGGCTCTCAGATGAGCCTTAGGTCCACCACAGCCACCACAATGCTAACTGTGGACCCAGGTTTTTCGCACGGGATGACCCTGGTTGGTAAGTCTTCACAGCCATAATAAAGGGAAGAACCCTCATCCATCTCGCCAAAGTGCACATCCTCTCCATTCAATTACCATACTTTCGTGGTAAAATCTTTGCATCTCGAATGTCGTTTGCCGCCTGGAGAGTGACGGTGGCACAAGCCAACCGTACTCACTGGTGATTCGGCGAAACAGCAGAGATGACCGATACATTGAACATAGCAAGAGTATGTATGTGTGATGTTACAGTAGACGCTTCCATGGTAGAATAATTACACTTGACCAGTCCGAGATCCAATAATATAACAGAGTACAGAGCATGACGTCCAAACAAAAGCTAAGCGCAAACATACAGTGGTCGTTGCACCCGGCCAGCTCCACCCACTATTCCTTGTCCACCCACTATTCCTTGTCCCCTCCCTGTGCCTTTCGAAGAAGTCGCTTGGATCGTCTCACAGGCTCTACAGATGTGGCCTGTGGGGCATCTCGCTTTCGCTTGAGGGGGCGAGGCGGCGGAAGAGGACTCGGAACCACGTTCTCCTTCTCCGCCGGCTCTCCAAATGTATTCCACCCCTCCTTCATCTTCTTTTGCATGAAGCCCAGCTTGCATGCCAACTCCTCACAGTTGAGAGCGTGGGACGTCACCACGGGTGGGAGTGGCGATATCACCGAAGTGGTCGTTGGTGCTGACTCTTGATCGGGTTGTACATCACTGAGGAACGGCAAGTTGAGATTATGAATGCTCGCGGAGTAGGCTGAACGAACACGCACCTGTTTTCGTACTTTACCAATTCCTCACTATCGGTCTGTACACTGGCGTCGAGTTTGAGTTTCTGGACTTTGCATGCGCATGGGCCGGTGGAGGGGCCGGTGGTTGGATCGAGGGATGTGCCGGTGGAGGGGCCTGATGTACCCCGGTCGACAGACTCGGAGTTATACCCCGCAATTGTGTGGTTGTGTCTAATGTAAAGCTTTCTCCTCCATTTAACCGGAAGGTTTTCAGGGGTAGATGAGAGGCCCGAGGTCATGGCGTTGTGGTTCAGTGGAGTGGAGAGGGGAAGGAAGATGCAATGTCTCGTGGCGCTTATTGCTCAGATCGGGAACCTGCCTTAAATATCGGAACACCGGGTCGGCTTGCCTGCCTCGTGGTGGACGATCTCCATGACTTCAAAGCAGAAACCTGGTTTAAGCCTCACCAGTCGCAATCCTATCACTTATTAGGGGAGGGTACGGGCTATTATGGCGGTAATGTGGAGCTGCGAAGAAGCTCCCTGAGCCCATGTCGCTAGCGGCATGAGAAGCTGCTAAGCATTGATAATAGAGCAGCGAATTGCGAACAAGACCCTTGGGACAAGTTCTTTTAGTCACAGGAACTAAGCGATAGGGAAATTGAGTCTTGGGGTGGCGACTGACATGGACGTCTTTGAGTTGACTTGCACAAAACCTTATGCTCAGTTGGGCGAACTGGAGCTGACTGTCTTGTATGTTATCATCGGTACTCTTTGGAAGGAATAGAAAGATTGACGAATATCTACCGTATCAGTTGATATGTTTGTCGTCTTGCCATAGAGAACAAACAGGAACGAAAAAAATAACCTCTCTGTCGGGGAGTCGAACCCCGCTTTCGCGCGATCAACTGGATTGACAGGCGCGTGTACTAACCGATATACTAACAGAGATGGTGAGGGACCTGTTGCACGACTTCACGACACGAACTTTTACACTACCATGTGCGAAGAACATCACATCTGTATTGGCAGTGCCACCGTGACGTAGTTCAACTTCTTGCCTCAGGCGGGCAGTGGCAGCGTCCCAGCTACTGGTTTGTGAAATGCCTCATGTAAGATCCTGATAGTAGAGCTTGTCGTACCAGCTACTTCTTCCTGAGTCGGCACCAGAACGAACGAAGAGATCGCTCGGAGACTCAGACTCCAGAGACTCGACACGAACTTCAGGCTTGGATCTGCGACCATATACCGAGAAGGCTGGATGATAATCGGTGCTCTCTAACTTGCACCACCCCGTTGCGAGCGTAACTTACTGATCTTATTCCGTGCCTGTACGACAGACGATGTAATTTATCTCGGATTCGCAACATTATAAAAATTGCCGGTCGTCGCGGCAAGTAGAAAACATATATGTATGTGACTAGGTGGTGTTGGATATAAGTAGTAGCAAGGGATAGCGAGGCAACCAGACATCGTAATGAAAGCAAATGGGGCGCATATCGATACAACAACGCGAGGATAGCCAAGGATAACAGGGCTGTCATGTGTGGGCGGGGATCGAGAGGCGTGTATGCTGTATTAGAAGATCAGATATCGAAGAGCGTAAACGCAACCCTGAGAGGACACGTACCGTTCGAGCCCGAGAAGCGGAAATCTAGAATACCAACTCATCGTAGGCCGTGATGCGTAGAGTTGAGGTCAGAGAAGAGACCGGGAACGTCGGGAATGCTTCTGCCGCCCCATCGGACTCTCCTCGCAGGATGAGGCTTGCATACTCGTTGTTGGCACTATGGCTCTCATCGACGGCCTCCCACATGAGGGTGAGCGCAGACCTTGCGGGACTGCGGCCAAGGGCCATGGAGGAAGATTCCCCCTCGAAAATTTCGTTCTCGTCGAGGGCAGTAGTGTCGCGCGCGACGGCAGCGACTGTCGTTGCGGTGGGTGGAAGGACTTGGGTGTTTGCTGTAGTCGTAGTTGTAGCCATGTGTCTGACTTGAATGTAGATGAAAGGAACGGATGCAAGGGAGAAGGAAGACTGGTGATGGTGGTGTTGGTGGTGCGAGTCCAACGGAGAGGATGGAAGCCTTATGAGCGCGCGCTAGTTGTGATACCACCGCCATCGACACGTTCCTACTTACCATACATGGTCCGTCGCAACCAGGGCACGCATGACAAACGACTTCTCATTTACCGATTGACCCGTCCTAAGGGCCCCCGAAACCTTGGGACAATAGAAGACTTGGCTTGTGGGGTGAGCCGCGCTCCGCGATGTGCATAGTTGAACTGAATTGAGCTGATCCAGGACTCTTCAAGTGCAGAGTACAATCTTCAACTTCAACGGAACTATAGAACAGAGTATGCAGTGGCGTGCACTTTGAGAGTCGGCAGCGCAGCACTTGCCATGGGCTCGCATCATTCGAATTCGAGGGACCTCGACATTATCCTCGACCCCGTCCATCCATGTTCATTCGAGGATCCGTCGATGCTACCAGCTTGCCAACAAGTCTCATGTCGCACCGTGGCCAAGCTAACGTGGAAGGCTTACCTAGATGCTCAGTGCGAAAGCCATCGCCCTGTGTTGTAGTCGTACCATAGACTTATCCACGCGGATATGCCTGTATAATGCCTGCTACAGAGAGAGAAGCGGACAATTATCGTCGAAGTTCCCCCCCATGGTATCTGCACAAAAAATTAAACTTCGACCACTCGAGGTGCAGTCTGAGTCATCCAAAATTGGAGTTTGATAGTATACATAGAAGTAGGTGGCCTGCCGGATAGCAACTTGGTGGGCAAGGGGGAGCGGAGAATGGATGACGCACATGGCCGCTTAGGTCCGATGCCGTGTTGTTGTACGATCGCTTGGGGGACTCGTGCACGGGAGGCCGCTGACGGGGTGGAAGTGGGAGTCCGGCAATATCTCCACGCCGAGCAGCGCGAGTAGATGACTATGCGTGGTATGTCGTATGAATGTGCTGCAGCGGCGTAAGACCCTGAGTCTGCTGTACCGGACGAACGGGATGTTGGTCGATAGAATGCAGACGGGAGATTCGAGTGCCGATCATCCAAAGCGGAGCATCCTCATTTGGGGGAAAGCGATGAAAGGCGGTGGGCCTGTGCTTTGTCTTTCTTGGTACCATCATGTCGGTCTGAGACAGAAGTCGTTCGCCGTGGACCGATTGGCCATGAGGCGCTCGGTCCATTCACGCCTCTTGTTTCCCAGGAGACACGAATTCTGACAATAAAATACACTTAAGCATGAACCGTCAATGAAAATGAATAACGTTTCGAATACACGAAGATAAGTCTCAGCAGGAGCCCAGGCTCTGCACGGGTTATTCTGCGCCTAGTATCTGGAGCGTAAGCGTTTGAACTTGAGCCATATGGTTTAGTGCCCGTTTGCAATGTTTGCCCTCGCCACCTCCAAGAATGCAGCAAGAGGAACAAAAGAAGAGCCACTCGGGTTCCCGATATAGGAAGACGCATTGACGCTTCAGTCATCAGCGGAGGCCAACTCGTGGCGTGGTACCAAAGCATGCGCGCACCATAAAGAGACGACACAAAGCGTCTCATGGTCAAACGTTGCAATTAAGCACCACAAAGCGTTCCTGGACGTAAAGCTATTTGAGGAGCTCAGAAGTGGATGGGATACGACGCAACTCCCCCACATTCCTCTCCAACGCGCCTCGGCATCCAAGAAGCTATTCCAACCACCGTAAACTCAGTGTCTAACAGTGAGTGGTTGAACCTTTCCGGTGCTTACTACATGGAACGTACTGACGCCAATAAATTGGGTAGGCATGCTCACTCGCATAGCCCATGCTGCCCAAATCGCGGAGCAAGCCGCTCAGCAGGCCGCTCAACAACCCAACCAGCAGCTCGTCAACGACAACCGCGTCGTCCGATTCGCGTCAAGGGATCAATTCTTCTCTCCGCCACCCGACCAGGAAGGAGACAGTGAGATGGGGGGTACTGAGACCAAGACAGCGCGTGGGGGCAATGGCGGCACCAAGACAGCGCGTGACGGCGGTGGCGACACGGAGATGGGGGGAAGCGACACCGAAACAGTGCGTGGCGACGACGGCGACACCGAGATGGGCAACGACACGGCCGCGAATATTCCCATCACGCGCGAGGCCCCACAGACCCCGACGCGCACCGGAGCCTACAAATACGGCCCTGCCGTCCGCACCCCCGACAAGAAAACTCGCACCTCGCGCCGCCACAAGTCAGTGCGCAAGAACGGCACCAAGGCCCATACGCCTTACCCCCCGCCCAACAAGAACGCCAACCACAAGAAGCCCGCGGCTTCACCGGGTCCTGCGCGCAAAGAGGAGCCCTACGTTCTCGTGCCAACCATCCCGAAGCGTGGCAAGGGAAAGCCCGCCACGAAGGAGAACACGCCGGGACCGTCCAACCGTGGCCCCTCGACGCCGCCCACGCGTCGTGAGCCGCCCCCCGCCACCCTCCGACGCGTGAAGATGGAGGCACCCTCCCTCGACCGGCTGGTGAGCGGCGGCCTCGGACCCGGGTGGATGTGGAAGCACCCCGTTCGCTGGTACCGCGACGGAAATGGGCAGTTCGTGCGCGACGGCTCGCTGCCGCCCGAGTACTTCGCCGCAGAGGAACTCAAGATGGTCCAGCCGCCCCGTGCCGACTCCCCGCCTCCGGAGGCGTCGCGGTACGAACGCTGTGACACGGAGCCGCTTGGGGACTCTGAGTACGAGATGCCCCCGCCTCCGGGCCCCGTACGGCGCAAGCGCAAGACGAGGGCCCAGGCCATGGCCGAGATCGACTGGAGTAAGGTCAGACGGAGCGTCAGGATCATGAACATGAAATAATTGGGCCCGCACCATCCTTCCGAGGTGAATATTCTGCAGAAGCGTTTGAGAACGTCGTGACCCTTGCTAGGAAAAATCACTATATGCCTATCCGTATATGACTCACATGTATGCCCTATGCCTATCCTTGAAATGCATCGTATTCTTATCCTGACATCGTCAACTGCGGGTTTCTGGGCCACTTCTGTGTGAAGAGTACGATAGGGGCAGGCATCAACCGAAGCAGCGATTGGCAATTGGAACGAACCATACGATCACGAACGTAGATGCTACATACGGATCGCCTCTTGACCTTGTTCCTCTTGCGGCTACTTACAGGCGGCTTGCTGTTCGCACAATAGAGCTACCTGCCATGAACTCATATATATGATCACAATGTTTCCGCGTGCTGCGCCATAAGCCGAGCCTAGGACATGCTGGCAGTGCCGATCCAGGATTGAAAGAACTCGGATGCTTCAAGTGACAGCATCGGTTGGAATAGATCGTTCGAAGGGACACGGAATTCGACCAGTGATGTGAATATCAGGGCAAGCGGGCAGCAGGCAGAGGAAAGTCCAGTGAGCGGCGTCGACTCGGAGGGCGTCGGTATCGGCAACGTCGTCGCCGACGCTGTGCAGCCCGACGCGCGTCCGGCAAAAGCCGCAAGAGCCGGAGAGAGCGGATTAGTCTCTCACGCGCTTCTGCTGCTGCTCGCCGTGTACCACTCCTCGCCCAGCTTCGGTCAGCTTCAGGACCCCTTCGATGCCTTCACCACCAAAGCCTTGGGAACGGGGTGGTGCTACGGTCGCTGCCACCCCCGCCCCGCCCACACCAGCACCTGCGACGACGACAACGGTTCCAGTCGCGAGTACTCCTGCAACGACATCCGCGCCCTCTATGTCTGCACCTCCTTCGGTCCCCACCCGGCCAGCTGCATTCTCAGGAGCGACGACATCTGCACTTCCGACAACAGCTACTGCCCTCAACAACTCTTTCTCATCACCCTACTCCTCCTACTCCCCTTACCGCTATGGCTCTACATATGGCTCCTCCTACTCCCCCTACGGAATGAACAGCATGTATGGCGGCATGGGCTACGGAGGGTACGGCGGATACGGTGGATACGGCATGAATGGCATGTACGGTGGCATGCCAGGGATGTACGGCGGCATGGGCGGGCCCGGCGGCCCCTTCGACCCCAACAACCCCTCCCTCTCTCAGACCCTCGAGTCGACGACCCAGCACACCTTCGCGCTCCTACACTCGATCGTGCAGACGTTTTCGGGTGTCGCGCAGATGCTCGAGAGCACCTTCATGGCGACGCACTCGTCCTTCTTCGCCATGGTCGGCGTCGTCGAGCAGTTTGGCCAGCTGCGCAACGCCCTCGGCAGCGTCCTCGGCCTCTTCGGCCTCGTGCGCTGGATGCGCAACCTCCTCACGGGCCGCTCGTCGCCCCAGGGCGCGATGCGCGGCGAGTTTCGCGACTTTATCAACGGGCGTCCCGTGCAGGGTCTCCAACCACCCGCGCCGAAGGCGAGCAGGAAGCCCCTTATCATCTTCCTCCTCGCCATCTTCGGCGTGCCGTACGCCATGCACAAGCTCATCAAGATCCTCACCGAGCGGCAACAGCAGCAGGAGGCGCAGATGGTGGCCGGGCACATCGTTGGGGGCCCCCCCCCACCGCTGGATCCCTCGCAGCTCACGTTTGCGCGGGCGCTCTATCCATTCGACGCGAGCTCGCAGGCGGAGCTGTCGCTTAAAGAGAACGAGATCGTGGCGATTATGGGGAAGTTGGACCCCGCGACCGGTGCGGAAGTCGATCCGAGGCTCGAGGTGCGTAACCAAAGCGCTAGATTTGTCAGCCTCCGCTCACATCCCGGGCGATGTCCTGCCGACAGGTCGAGGGGAGCGAATGGTGGAAGGGCAGGACACGGGAGGGTCGAGAAGGGTGGTTCCCGAAAAAGTGGGTGCAGGTGTTGGAGAGGCGAAAACAGGTTGAAAACGTGGAGGCCAAGAAGGTCGAGTGAGCAAGTCTCCTGCCTTTTTCCGGGTGTTAGGAGTGCGTTTATTGTTTTACATTCCTTCCCCGAGTCCTCTTGTTGTGCCTCGTGCTCGTCCGCTCGTTCGATTTCGCCGCTATTCGTCGTTGTTTTCGCTGCATATATGATATGTGATTTAGGGATGGACGGTCAATCTGTCCTCTTGTACGATATACATTACGGGATCGCTACAGGAGGCCTGCGGCGTGAAGACGCTCAGAGTGCGGATACGAGGTGATTCCCGTCGAGGTGGTTGGAAGGTGTGAGCAAAATTTGGAAGCCAGGAGCGTAAGTCTATGTCTACGTCCATCAACAGCAGGCGTACGTAGCTAATACATAGGGGAAGTCTGAATTGGCGATTCTCCCGCCAATTCTGGATCGTTTCTCAGGTGACTTTGATGAAAATCGAGTGCCCTGAATCGTCCTAAAATCGCGACAAGCCTGACCGTCCCGCTTTTGCGTCAGATTAATCGCGGGCGCTACAGGCCGCTGGAACGAGGATTTGGGGTCATCGGAAGCGGCCAGAGAATTCAAATAGAGGAGGCAAGATATCATCGATTCTGGGTGCAGAAGCGACTCCAAAAAACGGCGTTTCTCGGTCGTTTCTGGCTAAGCGGCCCATTCCCGAATAAATCCGACATCACGAAAACTGGGTCGCAGAACCGCCCTCAGAATCGACCAGAAACGAGCAGAATCGTGAATTCTGATCACCCCTCATAGCACAGCTGCTGATGGGAAATAAAGCTTTATAAAGCCTGAGACGTCAAAAATCAAGCTTATATCCCGTGGAAGGAAAAACTGTCCTTGCGGGTTACCACCGACGCAATGACCCTAGACAAGCTCTTGGCAGTTGGTTAAAGGAATCAGACGTGTCGAATTTGAAGGTGCGAGAGAAAAGTGGACGCTGATAAGGAAAAAAAACAAGGAAATAAGGGACGCATCGATCACCCGTTCGCAGTCCACACGTGTGTAGCCTTGTGTAGCAAGGCTAAAGTTGATTGACCCTGGAATCTCGGCTGGTACTTATGTATATGTATATAAAAGCGAGACAGACGCCGAGCCGCCAACAAACCTCGGCTCTCCATTTTCTCAACCATTTCTCATGCATTTTCTTGCTCATACACTCTCCACGCCGTTTTCCAACCCCCCCCCCCCCCGTCTTACACTTTCATGGTTCCGCTGCACCATTTCACCCGGCATGACCAAGCACTAGCTCGACTCGGAGAGAGAACGAGCAGTGTTTCGTCGTCGGGGGTTTCTAACCAAGGACAAGACGACACACTCACCCAGCCTCATCTGCTCGTTCCAAACATCTTCTAACATCTCCTCGTCCAAAAGCTTCGAAGGGCGACTTCTCCCAGGTCCAGGGCTTTGGGGATCAGCGCAATTCGAACCAACCCTTCCTTCGGGTGAATGTGGGTGGGCAAGGGCCGTTCGGGAATGGTCCTAGGTAAGTTCAACAACTCCATGTCAACCTCCGCATCACCGCGACCCATCTCAATGGGGGATAATACTGTAAACTCACCAGGACCAGCGGAAGGGACGCGCATGCTGGATGCGCTGTCAGGAGCCCTTCGAGCCTTGCATCCGGAATATAGCGCTTAGCGCCCTGACACTAAAGCCCCCGAGCGCTTCATCTTCCAGGACTCCAGAACGAGTACGCGACCTGCATTCGTGCTTTGTTTTGCCTAGATGGTGCATATGGGAATCCGAGAGGTCGATGTTGACAGGCTTACCAGGAGGTTGAATGACCTGGATGGGAAGGGGGGTGCGTTCAGCGTAAGTGTCGTGGTTACCACGAGCGTTCAAGCTTTCAGGGACCAAGCCTGCGCCTAGTGACGCGATCGGTTTGGCTTTCGTATTCGCGATGGATGAATGAAATTGGTACTGATCCTATGGAAATTTCAGTTCCTTGTCTACGACAAGGTTCCGGAAGTACAAAAACACTTACAGCGAGGTCAGGTTTCGCCAGCCTACCGAGTATTCAGTATTCAACAACCGGACGAGAATCGTGGCCCAATGGCTTTTATTGCCCATGTGATGACCGCAGTTGGCTGCCGTGCAGTATTCTATGGAATATTCAGCTCAACACTTCATATAAATCTCGAAAACTTACCTGTCACTACACTATATATAGGTCTGTTCTGGGACGCGGCGGCGAACGTTTACGAACCCCAATGCCAATGCCAGCGGGTGGTGGCTTTTCAAGGGCTGTCGCGCACCAAGAAACAGCAAAGGATCACCGCCTCGTCTCGTTCAAATGCGGACCTGTTACGAAGTTTCCGAATCGCAGGGCCGAAAAGGGTTCGATCCTGTGGTACGTCCAAATCCGCGTGTTAATTTGTTCCTATCTAATGTGAGATGGACTAGATCGTATTGTGCTCACTTAGAAAGGGAGGTCCTTGCGCAATGTAGGCGCAGCTCGGGCCGCGTTTTGTTGCGAGCGTCATGGTCGTCGAACAATATGGCCGTCTCGATCTCGATAGCAGCACGCTCGTGCCTGTTCCACTTGTTCAGTGCGGAGGCGTTGGCCACGAGCTACGATATGGAGACCTATGACTCGGACAATCGCTGATATATATATATAAGATGGCGACGTACTGTTTCCTGCTCATACTCTTGTCTGGGTCCTCTGTGATGTCTTGGTGTTTGGTCTACGGGAGCCTTTTCTTTCGAAGACGGAGGATGCACTGAGATCAACGCGAAGGAAAAAGCGGGACGTCGGCCGTAAGGTCGTGAGGTGTAGGTGAGTGGCGCACTGGCTGCGGTTCGCCACGCTGCCGACTGGCGCATGGCAAGCAAGCACTAAATATGAGGGTGGGTACGAAAACGAACAGTCGACGAGTACGTTTCTCCACGTAACAACTTACCGTTGCAGAACCAAGGCTCATGGCCGTGCTGGTTTCAAGAATGGGACGCGAAGGTAAGGCGCTGACTGGACCATGCGCCTTCCAAACAGGCTGTCAGAACGCGAGGCCGCTCTGCGAAGCATTCCAACGCTCACCACACGGATTATCGGTTCTGATGGCTCGTCTCGCTGACCTCCGCCCTTGAGTGTTGTGGTTTCAGGTGAGTGGCACTGTGTCACATGACGTTATAGTACTATGTTCGATGTCAAGCCGTTGATCCGAGGTGAGAAGCAGAAGGAGGCGCGCTAGTGGTTAAGGATGTGGCGGGATCAGCACGCCCGCCGTTTGGCGGGCGCGTCGGTGTCGATACAGGAGATGTGTTACGAGGAGAGGGGAACACGAAAAGGCGTCTGACGCGACGAGCGCATGTTGGATCGAACAATCACTCGGACGCGTTGGCGGCGTGACCGGGGTAGCCCCCGGGCAGGCCGTCGGCGAAGGTCCAGTCTTCCGCCGCGGTTGGGGGCAGGGTTCACTATGAATGGAACAAGAGAGCGAGCGATCAATAGTGGGTCTATTGTGCTCGACTCTGGAGGCTTCCACGGGTGAACAAATCAAGGCGCGCTGCGGGCGCTCGTGTCATTGACTCAGCCACCTCATGCGAGCAAGGCCGGGGACAGCGAATATGATGTCTTCCAGCGCACAACAAGTTCTGCCATATTGCAAAGACATTCTGGCCGTCGGGTATGGTGGTTGCGCCCCAGGAGGGAGGGAGGGGAGGGCACACGAGGATGTTTCTGGGCGGATGAATTGATGGGCGGAGACGGACTCTTGGAGAACAGAAGACAACGGGGAACGCTGACTTCATTTGATCCCGTCACAGTTCAGTTCACGATCGTGTTGCGCCGCGTCGTTTGTCATTGCTGTAGTTCATGCAAGTTCGAGTCTTATAGCGCCCTTCCCCCCAACTTGCACTCCCCCATCTTCAGTCCCCCCTCTTCCTCGTATAATCTCTCAGTTCCAATGGCCTCCCCCTATTTTTCCATCCCCCCTTCTCCCGACCATTTCTACCCCATTCCAGAACCGTTCGAGGGCACTTTGTCGTCCAACGCTTCGGCCCAAACCGACGGATTACTGGGCTCGAGTCCTAAAGTGAGTGTGCGTTTGAGACTTACTTGGTAGAACTGCTCTATATCCTGACAAAACCTTCAAGGCCTCGGCCGAGATGGCCTCTTGCGGGTGTGTTGGTGGTTGTGGTATGGTTGACGATGCCCTGTGGACGACAGAGGAGGACAGCCTGCCTCCAACGCTGGAGGGAACGAAGCCTCTCCCTTGCACTCTCCCTGGGTTTGGGAGAGAGATAGGGAACCTTGAACAGGCCGCCCCTCCGACCAACACGCCTCATACGCCTGAGGCCGATCATCACGTTCAACCAGACGATGACGACCAAGAGGTAACGTTCGACTGGGACAATGATACTCCCGGAATCGTTTGGCTCTCACGTCCGGGGAAAGACGACGGGGAGGATGATCCCGTCGAAGAGGAAGACGAGGATGGGCGGGAAGAAGAAGAGGACGATACCTCATCCAAGGAGGATATCGATGAGTCCGACTCGGACTCAGACTCGGACTCAGACTCGGATGACGATGATGCTGTTGAAGACGGAGAAGCAAGTTGGGCT
This sequence comes from Ganoderma meredithae, assembly GCA_022814645.1. Taxonomy (NCBI): domain Eukaryota; kingdom Fungi; phylum Basidiomycota; class Agaricomycetes; order Polyporales; family Polyporaceae; genus Ganoderma; species Ganoderma meredithae. Next base: position 74,732 of record JAKLMY010000088.1, on the reverse strand, counting down.
CCAGTGACACCGTACGTCTCAACTACCGTTATCGTTCTTCATAGGTTCACACCTCTCATCACGAGGTCACAGAGATGACTTTGATGAGGAAGAAGACGTGACTGATGACGAGGATATCCTTCCCATAACAGTCTGGGACTCGCATGCCACGTTGTAGGTGCCATCTCTTTCCGAATCAGTACGACCTTTCTTCATCATGAGACTGTAGGGACGACGGTGGTACCTCGCTAACTCCGCTACCTGGATGGTCACCGCACGAGTCAGAAGACGGCGTCGTCGAGAGATCGCCCTCCCCCACGTTGAAGTCTGCACTGGGACGACAGAAGCGGCTCCGTTCTGACGAGGATAGCGATGACGACGGCGACGACTCTGGTGACTACGGGGAACCAAGCCATCGATCTAAGAAGAAGACAAGACGGGCACTATCTCCCACTCCTCTCGCATGTGCCACGGCATCATCCGTTTCCCAGTCAGAGTTTCCATCTACTTCCGACGCCCCCGGGAGACGCAACCAGGGCGGTATGGCTCCTTATCGGGTGTGCGACCATCCTCTACTGCAATGTGGCTTTCCAGGCTGCGAAGAGATTCTGACGGAATCGGACCCCAAGAGCCTCCGCGAGGCTCGTGGACATTATCGAGACCACTTCAAGAGCTCATGGGTGAAGGGCGCTCCTGTCACATGTAATTGGAGCGGCTGCACCGAGAAGTTCAACCTAGGACAAGTGCAGTGTCAACGACATCTCGATCAGTATCACTTCAAGATGCGGTTTATATGCCCCATATGTAGCTGCGAGGAGGTACGACAGGACTGCATCAAGAAACACTTGGCAACCGTGCACGTAAGTTGTCTCGTCCTCTTGAGCCGCGTGCACATCTGACAGACGATGTTTTGGATCAGGACATATAAGTCCGGACAATTGGCCGAGGAAGCGTAGGGAATAAGCTCCCTCACTCGTCTTAGAATCATCCCTCCTTTCCTGTCTCTCGCGTTGTGTCCTCCAGTTACTTCTTCCATCTCTGTCACCATGCTCGTATCTTCAGGTCCCGATTGTACGATGTCGATATTGCTTTCACGTCTTCTAATATTCCGTCCCTTCCTTCGAATGGCATGAACATAACTGTTGCCAAGTTTGTGTATTCGTTGTCTCCCGGACTAGTACTTACTGTTACCTACTTCGGCTCAATTCGCCATCCCTTGGCTTGCGCAGTCTGTTTCAACATACAAAACGGAATCTATCGCATATCTGCATGCTCCTGGTACTATATACGTTGTCATAGAACCCCATGTTGGATCGAAATTCTTAGCGTTTCAGGTACTCTAGAGTAAGGATGATGTCGGTCTGGACATGCATGGACGATCTTCAGTAACCAGAAAGTAATCGTAAAAAATGACCACAGGACACGTATACACGATAATGGAACGTAAACAAGCTATGCGATCGTGTGATGAATCAACCAGGCATACATTCCAAGCAGCTCTTTTCCACTGACGGCGCCGGCCTATAAAAGTCGGCGTCCCCTTTGGCGCTTACCAGCATCTCTTCTTCTCCTCCCTCCCTCAACGTCAACACCAACCAACAATATCCACCATCAGAATGTCGACCATTACCGTCCCGCCTGTAGGCCAGCCTTTACGATCAATACTCCTTAATCCAACTGCGAACTCTATACCCTCAACCACTGAGAACGCGTCCCAATCCAACGCATCCACCGCCAGGCCCACGGACCAGATGCCACGGCCACGGCTGTCGATTGCTATCCAAGACGAACTCCGCGATACCATTGGACAAGGATCGCGTCGCCGTCTCCGAAGGCGAGGAGGTTCTCCCCCACCCACCAACGCGCCAATGATACGCTTCGCGATCGAACCACACAACCTTCACGAGCAGCGAGCCCTGCAGAGACTTTCGACGAACGGCGCACTTCGCCCTTCACGCCCACGTCGCAGTCGCAGGGCCAACCGCACGGTCGAGGCCGGACATGAGAACGCGGCCACTGACGGCGCCTTCCGAGTCATCCGGGAGAGCGACGATGCGAGGCGGGCCACTGCTGAGCTCCAACACGCGATGGCTACTGACCCGTACGTGTTGTCGAGGTCCTCTTACTCGGCAAACTGGGTAGAGGACAACGACAGGGTACAGCATTCCGAGGAGCCGTGATGAACGAGGATCCGACGTACGTGGTTCGGTTGTGGTTCGGGCATTCCTCGTCGTGACTGACTTGCGGACGCATTCAGCTCTTCAACACATTGGCTCGACGACGACTGCTACGAATTCCAATGACGCCCTCCCTGTTGTAATGCATCTCATTAGCCTCTCTTCGTTTCCCACATATAATTCGCCGTCGAATGGCATGAGTAACTTACTTTGTTGTCCCCCCACCCCCACTGTACCCACTACTCCGCATCTGGGGTCTGCCCATGCTTTGCTTTATGTTAGTCTTCTTGACTGTCTTCCACGCTGCCATATCCTGCTACATCCCATTCCGACCCTGATCTACGCTCTCTCAGTTACGTGTTCACGCTTTTCTCCGACTTCACTTTGCACTGTTGTATCCTGCGAAAACTCCTTACCATTGTATTCCGAATCATCATTGAACGCCACAGACGTATTTGAAGGTATCTCTGTGGCATTGACATGGCTTCGAGACGGTGACTGCATTTCTTATTACCCAGAAGCCGACGTCGATTCAAGGATGGGTGACTGCAGTTGCGAGCCTACCTCCTTAATGATAGTCGTGAGTCTCCGCATGAAGTCCACAAGCAGGCACCACGTAGCGAATCTGTATGGCAATATCAGCAGCAAACAGATATTGCGAATATCGACCATACCAACTCAGCCACTCGAGGGTGTATTCCGGGCAGCCTCTCCGCATGGTCGAACGCATCTGCCAGGACCAAAGTAGCTTGATGTCTATTGAAGCAGTCAACAATATATAGTCGAAGTTAATGCAAACATGGTCTCAATATGAGCATGATCTAGGAATAATGCCCGCGTGCCTCGTATGAGAACTGTGTCCCATGAAAGGGGGTGGAATAGTATGGATAGAAAAGAGTATTATCAATACGGTGTTAGAGTTCGAGTCCGAGGTCGGAAGTCAAATGCGGCAAGGGCTTTCACATGGCACCTTCGCTCTTCGAGATAATATACCTAGGGGATATCGGAGTTAGTACAATGCGGTACACGTAGTCTCCATAGACGACGAACCAAGCATGGAGAACGCCTGGTATCCACCCAAGGATCCAAAGCAGTATGTTGATCCAGAAATCTGTGGTTCAGCGAAGGCTCAGTAAAGATATTTCTGGTCATGGCAGGACGTTAACGGACCTGCTTTCAATCCTCGCTCTTGAAAGTGCAAAGGAGGAAGTTAGCAGACGTCCTCAGTTTCTAACGAACACACGCCGCTTACTGAAGAACACGGCCAGGGGCGGTATGAAGCTGCGGGGATGACGTCAGAGAGTTCTCCCGACTGCAGCTGAACTCATACTCACATCGCAAGGAAGTATAGAATGACGTCGCTGGTAGGGGAGACCTGGTCGGCCATTGTTTACGGTATCCACTAGGTGGTGCTTGAAGGACTGGAATGGTGTTGCAGACGTCGTGAAGGTCGTAGGGGAGAGAGGGGCGAAGGGCTCGACACCAAAGGCATGCTCAATATATACCGTGGCGCAGCAGACCTCAGCGTGTTCCACAACAGCGCGCCAAGGCACAGCCAGCTTACTTGGAAAATGCAAACGTCAGCTCCATAGGCTCACCTCGCGCCTCGCCGACGTCATTGTTCGGGCATAATCGCCCTTTAGCATTAGACGCCCTTGCCCAAGTCAGGATGCAAGATCGGTTAGGCTGTGGTGAATCGTCAAGGTACTGAGATGAGACGATGCAATCTAACTGACTATTGGTGACTCTTCTGAACAACATGTCAGCGTAGAAACAGCGCGTGCTTCGCCCGGGTGAGCTATTAGGCTTATTAATTAGAGGAGATTATCCGTCTGTTCCAACACACGTTGACCTGCTACGACAGGAGAAGTATATAGATCGACCCTTTCTAGCCTCATGCCAGCCACCCGTCACGCAGACGAAAACCGCCATCAGGCGATAAATCGGATGAGTAGACTGAAGCTCGACTCGCGTCGCGAAACGAGGCAACAGCGTACGACGAAAAGGTAGAGATCATGATTGTGAAGATCGGATTGTCGTGCTCAACGATTCAAGAGGCCCAGACTCTCCTTCACGACGTCACAAGTACAGCTTCAAATGCGACTTGTGAGCTAGTCTGGGTCTGCTTTCCATCTCCGTCCACATCAGCTCAAGAGAAGGCTTTAGAGAAATCATCACAAGCCTATGCCAGGATCACGATGCGACTGCAAACGCTGGTTATTCTCCCGAGTTCCACCAAACAGAGGGATCGGCGATGACGTAGCAGCCTTGCATGCGGTGAGTCTCACTTCTGCAACGAATCTCAGAGCATACAGAGACAGATCGTGACAGCGAGAAGACAGATTTGCCACGACGTGGCCATCGAATCCTCTGTCCTGGAGATGTGTTCTGCATGCCTGGCAAAAGAACACATCTCCAGTCGTGTGGAAATGGGAGTCTGAAGGCCACAAGCACGTGAGTCAAGATAGCACCCCCACTCTTTTCCCTATTGCGTGAGCTAGAGGGTATATCTTCGCCAGGAGGCTCACGGTGACGGATGCCCAACAATGCATGAGTGCGAGGGTGAACTGCCTCCGTCGAGTGCCAGGACGATCGGCGTCCACCATCGCGTGTCCCCGATCGACCAAAACGGAATTCAAACGTGGCGCACCTTAGGCTTACAAAGCCAAATGGACTCTGAAGCCTCTGTGCAAGCCTGGTCTCCTGGCATCGCAGGAATCTCAGCGACGGGAAAGTAGAGAGACCAGCTGGTCACCAAAAAATCTGGAGGCGCCGTGAGTCTTCCCGCGTGCCAGGAACGGCGAGCCTGACATACTTTATTTTTTTAATCTCGCAAGCTTTGGTGAGCCACGGAAGTTCGTGCGGAGTCACCATGGCACTGGGAGGACGAGCGTCGACTCGGGCGAGGACAAAAGGCAGAGGGAGCGCCGTGGCCCCATCAAGAGGTCGGACTTTTTCTCCGGCGTCTGCCGAGGGCGTGCAGGGTTGGGCCAGGCGCAGTCCTCCTCTTCTCTTCTCCATCTTATCCTCTTGTTCTATGTTGTCGACACAAATCGCTGCCTTCATCACTGCTAAGCTCGCCGAACGCATCTCCAGCAGGCCTCTCGTGCTCTCGCTCACTGACAGCCCAACATGAACCGCAGGAAGAAGGGGTCCAACAACGGCCTCAAACCCTCTGCCCAGGCAAAGCTCTCCCCCTCATCGGTGGTCACTCCCGCCCCAGCTGCTCCTGTCCCCTCTCGGATCTCTCCACCTCCGAAGGCGACCACACCTCCCCAGAATGCTCCCCCGCCGTCGAAGCCTGCTCAGCCCGCTGTTAAGGTTGGCGCACATCCGCCCAAGCTCTCCGCATCGCCTCCGAAACCCCCCGTGCCCAACATGCTTCCTGCGAAAACTGCGTTCACTCCCTCGCGGCCGGGCCCTCCGCCGAAGCGCGTGCTCACGCGTTCAGACCGAGTACGTGCCATCTGGACAGAGTTCTTCCAAGTATGGGTTGCGTCCAAGCAAACCGAGATTGGGAAAGAGCTCGAGCAGCTGCTTCATGCCATCGAGAACAACCCCCGCGTTCGAGGCAAGGCCCTAGAGGACAGCAAGGACAAGATTGTCAATTCCAAGCGTCGCGACTTTGCAATGGCCGCGCGTGCTGAATGGGAGCGACGATTGGAGAAGGAGGGCCTGGAAGCAGAGGACTGGATGGACATCAGACCAGACGAGATGGCCGCTGTTGAACAAGTTCTTTCGTGCGATGAAGGCGATACGCATCCTGTCACGTCCATGACGACCGCGCCGCACGAGCAGGCGGCTCCGACTCTATCGTCGAAAGTTACTGCCGAAGTACCTCACCCCATGGCGTCTCATCCGAATGCTGGACGTGCAGCACAACCGTCTCCGCCAACTGCACCTCAGATGATTCCACAGGCGCCACCGCCTGCCGCTGCACAGAAGGACAAGCAAACCAACGGCCAGTCTGCATGGACAGCATGGGGGCCGGCCAGACACGTCTCTGTCACTGAAGTCTCTGAGGAGGCGCCAAAGGTACATACGCTTCACGATCGAATCCTGATCTCCCTGTCTAATGTGGATGCATATTACAGAGGACCGCATCTGCCTGGGGGACGAGGCAGAATGCGCCGGTTTCGCCCAAGGCCGCACCTGCGCCACAACCGCCACAGACTTCTCAGCCCGTCTCTCGTACAGCGCAGCCTACGCTTCCAGCTGAGCCCGCCGCGACATCACTCGTTCCTGTTCATGGGCTCCTTGTCTACCCCGTCCCTATCTCGCTGAAGATGGCACCACTGGACAGCGCGATTACTTCTGATCCACGTTTCGTCCACCTCGTAGACAACGCCTACGTGAATTCGATCAAGGAGTTCCATAACAAAGCGGCTGACGTCGATGCTGCCCTCGCACGCGAGCTTCGCAAGCCGATGCCCCCCGACGAGCGTGAATGGACCCTCAGGGCGCACATGATGACGATGGAGCAGATCGCGCGCACGATTGTCGAGAATCGCGACACTATGATCGAGAACGAGCGTCGCAAGCGAGGATATGCCGGCGATAGGCATGGCGGTGCTCCACCCCCGGCCCCCTCTGCCTCGAAGGCTACGGTGTCCGCGCAACCTCCTGGCGCATTCCCTGACGATGGGATCCATGTCTCCCCGGTTGAACGTGAGCCGGAGGTAGAGATCGAACGAGAGCCTGAGCCGGACGTCGACGAGGTCATCGAGATACCGCTCAAAGGTAAGGCGGCTAAGAAGAAAGGCAAGAAGGTCGCTGTTACCAATGGTCGCTCTACTCCAGCACCTGCGATTCCGTCTACTACGCAGGCAGCACTTCCTGCAGCAAAGCCTGTGGTCATGGAGAAGCCCACACCTGTCGTCGAGAAGCCTGTCCCCACCATTGAGAAGAAGCCCGCACCCGTCGCATCTGGGTGGAATGCTTGGGGTGCGAAGACGGCGGTCCCGATGCGTTCTGCATCTCCTGCTCCACGTGTAGCATCCCCTGCACCAATCAATATGAGGCCTGCCCCCGCCCCTACCCCCGCCCCGACTGGTCGTGTAACTCCCCTCCCCCCTGGTATGACGCCTTGGGAGGCCATGCAGGCGAAGGCGGCAGGCACACTGAAGCCTGTGGAGCCTCAACCCAAGCCACCATCGCCACCCAACGGCGTGTGGGCACCGCCCGTCGCGCGCACGACGAGCAAACAAAATCCCTTCGCCCCGACGCGCCCGTCCCGCCTCGCGCAGGTGTCCGAGCCTGAGTCCCCGGAGCCGCCATCGCCACCGCCAATGCCCGCCGAACCGACAGGCCAGGACTACGTGGCATGGTTCGCGGGCTCATCGTCCGAGGACGAGGATGCCGGCCTCAGCGAGGACGACGAAGGCGATGACGAAGATTCAAGCGGGAGCGACCCGCAGGGTGCCGGCCTTGGCGGATTCGGCAGCATGCTTGGGGCTCTTGCTGGCGCATCGCCGTGGGCTCTCTTCGGTGGGGAGGGGGCCCCTGCCCAGTCGCATCAGAAGGAGCGTGGCGGTCGCGCTGGCCACCATGCGCACCATGCCCATCCCGACCGCGAGCGGGCGGCTACTACGCCTGCCCCTCCCATGGCCGCCGCAGGGCGATTCGGGGGGGATATTAGTGGCATGGGCATGGGTATGGGTATGGGTATGGGTCCTAGTATAGGAGGTGGTGGTTGGACTCAGTGGGCGGCAGACGCTGGAGCGGGCCCTTCTGGTTTCCGCCATGGTCACCACGGTCCCGCCCCAACGGGCCCTGCTGGATTCGCTAGGGGTCCAGCTGGACGTCAGTGGCCGCTGAAAGAGGAAGACCATCTCGAGGACATGCTCGAGATGGCGTCAAAAACCCTGGATCGCGCCGCAGGGGGCCAGGCTCGCGGTGTCAACATCGAGGAAGCGATGGCGATGTACGTCACGGCGCAGAAGGCGCGCGAGACGTTGGCCACGCCCGTCGGCGGGCGCAGCGCGAACCCATGGGGGCGCCGATGAATCAGATCATCGACTAGAAGTATCACTCAAAACAATGTAAAATTTTAAAAAAAACGCAGCCTGAGGTGTATGGCTGCGACGAGGAGGTGAGTTTTACGACCCGTTACGAAGACATCTTCTCGTGATTGCGAATCCGTGGTTTTGTTCCTTGCTTTTTGGCTGCTGTTAGGCTTTGGTGGATGCGCTCGCTCGTGTATCTCTTGCTGCCCTTGCTTGCTCTCCTTTTTATTGCCCTGTCTGTCTGTCTGAATGTGTATCTATCACACGATCTCCTGTCTCTCTACCCCTCTACCCCTCGATCTCCTGCTCTCCCTTCTGGTACATTATCATCTATCTTCCCCGCTCGGTTTCTCGCTTGGTTCTATACCCGTAACGTTATGTATTTATAACGCTTTCCTAGACCTGCTACGTTACCTTGTACACTGTAGGCATCTCGGATGGTCTCTTTTGCTTCTTCCTGCTTGCTCTCAGTATCTCCGTAACGATCACGCTATAAAATGTACATAGCCACGACGACTACTCTATGCTATCCATCTCTTACTCTCTTATGGCATATCTCCCAACCTCAATGCCCCGTTCATATCGATGTTACCGGCATTGGGTGTACGTCACTACCCCGCCCACTGCAGGATCTCCTTACATGTAAGTGCTTCCACCTGTCGCTCTTGTGTGGCTTTGTTGACGATAAATTCATCGTAAACAGCTTCATCTCCGCGCAATGCGCGGCTATCCCTGGTCTTCACCGCGGTGAGTAAAGCCTTCTCTTCTCCCCAAAAACTTCACGGCTGCAGCTCGCAATGACTTCTCTGTAACAGTGTCCTGGACCGCGCTCCGGTACATCTCGCACATGTCAAGTGGCGGCGGTTCGTTGCTGTGGGTCTGGGCTGCGGTGCGGACATGAGCATCACGTTTTTCCACTCTGATGTCGCGATGTGGCAGCCTGTTTGTTCCTCTTTCGGGCTCAATTGAACCGTGTCGTCACGAGTGCTTGAACTGCTTCGCGGGCGCTGTTTGGGTCCTCCATCAACTAGCCGCTGGTCCCGTCGACATCCCGTCCCCAATTTCTGTCCGATTGGCAATGGCATAGTACCAAGGCACAGGGCGCGAAATACGGGCTTCAAGACGTTCGGCCTCGTAGCATCGAGTTGCCGCGTGGATGATTCTCACCGTGCGTGACTTCCTTACGCGATAAACTGCACATTTAGGCTCCTTCGTCTCCCGAAAACCCGTACTAGTGCCATCAGCGCCGTGGCCTAGACCACCCTGCCGAGTACTCCTACGAGTTTCGGCTGCGGCGATATTGGAGATCTGCCTTGCATGGTGTCCGATAACCCGTCATTACCTGTGGTCATGCAACCTACGACCAAGTCTGGGTGTTACCCAACTTTCATCCCCATTCGAAAACTTCTTCGGTAGTAGTTGGAGTCAAGTCGTTGCAGGTTGTTAAGGGTTTCAAACGTCTACCGTGCAATGTGGCGTACTGCGGGCAACACTACGGTCTGCCTCGCCCATCGTTTAGTCGGGCCGAACATGCCTGTTATAATAATGTCGATATCCTCTTGGTCCCTATCGGCCGTGCCAACCGGTCTTTGAGCATGGGAACGTTTGGGCAGCGCGAGAGGACAGTGAATGGGAGGTTACAGTGGTTCCGTCGGCAGGATGTTCCGAGCACATGAGCGCACGGATGGGAAGGGTGGCGTCTTGGTTGCCGTCATCGCTATGTACCTTGCTTGCTCTCCGATGTATTGTAGCGTGGGGGGTGTGGTGACACGACAAGCGCGTGGCTTCGTTATGCTTGGGCTCGGCTTCACAGTGAACCGTGCTGGTTGGACTTTGACCCAGAGAACGCAGGTACTAGGTGAACCATTTTCAGACCGAATGTGAGCTGCTCACCTTGTTATTCTAATGCAATACCGGTGCGGTGGTTGCCGCACCCAGCTGGTACTTAGCATCGAGTTGAGGTAAGGAACCCGCACACACATTGGTGTCTATCATATACTTATGTCGACGGAACGCCTGTGTCTTGTACGTCAACCGATGAAATTTTTCGTCCTCATGGTTGGCCTACCCGAAGATATCAGTCGTTAACGCCGTCCGCCGACAATGTGACGTCCTACATTGCAATATGGCAGCTTAGTCAAAACCAAGCCTATCCCGCGAGCCTCTGCGCGGGATCCTTCGCTCGACTTCTCTGCCTTCTCCCACCAGAACCGGACCTCGATTGCCAATGGGGACACAATCTGGTCATCGAACCCCAATGTTCCGGCCTCGTGTTCCCTCGTCTTTCCTCGCCGATCTGATCCGGGCCTGGCGTCGTGTTTTAATCGCCACCAAATCATGTAACCGTCAGGTTCTCAGAAAGGTAGCCTCAAAGGCGAGGGACGATACGTGGCGGAAAGGTGAGCGGTCATTCCGGCGTCCACCCTAGGCCGCCTCGAAGTTGGAGCTTTGAAACCTCGAACTTAAGCTACGCATGCGTGGGCGGCCGGTGGACGTGCAACTTGTATGTGTTTGATGCTTCCTTCTCTCAGAAGAGGACATCGGTCGGATGCTCACGCGTACGACGGGATTGTCAGACGTGCCCCGAGCATTCAGGCCGATGGACTGTTGGTGGCTCACCAGTGCGAATTCACAAGCTAACGACACGGAGTTTGTCGGGGAACGACGGGCAGGAATCCGTCAAGCGATGAGAGGATGACCCACGGTCACGTCGACTCGGCAGATTTTTCCACCATCATCATGTGCGAGATAATAGGCTTTCAGAAGTGCACATCTCCTTCGGACGCCATAAGGCTACGAACGCTTCTGGGAAATTCGAATGCACACACTATGGCATTAGAATGAACCGGATCGATCATCGCTACGGCGCACGTTCGGGATGTAGACAAGCCATATAAACAGCATGGTGGCATGCTGTGCGCCCACCATGGAAAGAGACATACTGCACGATAATTCATCCTTCTAATCTTCCCATGACGCAGTCGGAATGAATGGATAAACTAATGGCGGCCCCGCCTCAACGGCAGGAAGCAATACTGGGAACATCCCTGGTGGGAATTGCGGAGAATACGACTTGCTCAGGTGTCAGGCAAGGCTCATAACGTGATGCTTCTTGAGGCAGTACTTGAAGGGAGATCTGGGGTTGACGTGAAGGGCGGAAGTGTATGTGTTGCAGGAAACGTGAGGGTGCGGAGCAAATGTCGCGGCACTCGGGGGTAGAGCGACAGGATAGGAAATTATCATACGCAAGGCTGTGAACGAGCGATATCGTACATGGAGCGGAGCACTGTCCAAGAGAGAATTACGAGGATCGAGCCGCGACTCAACCGCCCATTGTAAAGTTCGACATACCTATCCCAGTCCTACATTGGTTGAGGACGATAATGAACCATCGTTTTAAGAGCGCGAGGGCGCTTTTGATCGACCGATCATGCCAGCGTCGCGGAGACTAGTTGAGAAGAGGTCTATGATGGCATACGTGAAACGAGAGGCAGGTATGGATCCTGTCCCAAGTCGTGGCATATTTGATGCTTCGGAGGCGTCTGGACGAGTGGAGCGTGACGCCGCAGAGAGGTGGCCGGCGTTGAATAGCGCGTAGTCAAACAAGGAAGGCACCTTGCGTCCACCTCCGTCCATGGAAGACCTTGACAGATCCGAAGGGAAGGACACGCAGCAATGAGACTAGTGTAAAGCTTCACGTAACCCAGAGTATTCCAGGATTATAGATCTGGAAGACGCGGAGCGGGGGGAAGTCGAAGCGGCTCCGAGGTATTGGCGGGGACTGGGGGGAGCAAACACCAATTTCCGGGGTAATTGAGCCAAGACCTGGTCGCCCTACGGATTTCGACATATTCGAGATGTGGTCGTGGCCACGCGTATCGACTCATACTGACATTCATACGTCAGTTCCAGCATGGACTGGGCAGTCAGGACTTGCTTCAAAGAGCTCAACTCGACACCTCCGTGACACCACGCCAACCCTGGATCAAACCTTCACAGCTTCAGACGGCCCGAGCCCGTGAATGGGACCAGTCGACGATTCGTTCGCTTCGCCGACTCCGGCAGCTGAGGAGACCGGCAATAGCGTTGATAACTATATTCGGCGTAGTCGGCACAAGCGACAGTATTCCCTGCAGCATGTCGGTCAGAAGCGACCACACCAGACGGGAGCCACAGGCTGAGTGATGGGCATACCTCTGAGTTCAAAAGGCTTCCTCAAATATCACCATGTTTGGAGCCTCCAGAGCGCACTTCTTCCCCACGCAACCCACGTGCCGTGAAATTATGGCCACGCCAAAGTTTCCAGACGACCCGCGACTGACACTGGCTGGCAGATGTGAGTCTTCCTATTGAAGGATCTGAGAAATAAGTACCTCAAGATGGAGGGTGGAATCCTGTCGGGATCCGACACATATCCTTTGCAAGTCTTGCTTTGGTCGCCGGAGGGATATCGCTCGGATCTCCAAACATGTTTGATGCCCGTACCCCAGTGCTCGATCCTGACGTTGGCCGAAAACCACGACAATCGGGCTTTCGCAGGCTGCTCCCGGGATCCCCGCCGCCACGCTTCCCCAACAATGAGGGATAAAGCTACATGCAAGCCGACCAGAGGCGAGGATGGAGCCGTCCTGACCTAAGCGAAACCCCAAGGGTGGCCACTTTGGGAGGCTAGCCACCGTCTTCGACGTTGTGGCGCCAACGTTGCGTGTGGTTCTATGTTGATGTCAACGTGTTCACCGACCGCATCGCGGCAACGCGCTGACGTCAGGCACCGACACTTGACGGGATGCGGCGCGATCCCGTCCCATAGGCTAGCACGACGCAGCATGGGAGAGAGGACTAGAGGCGATCCGCGTGCGGACGCAGTTCATGATGCGCACGAAAGGACGCGCGAAGGGCAAGGGGCAGGCGGCGGGTCCCGGAGACCAGACAAAGTCCGACACGTCGCTGTCAATTCGAGGTTGTTGCGATCCAAGGAAGTCCATCCATGGCCGGCTCCGAGTAGCACGCAGGATTGGGCTCGGGAACACGCCCTGCTGAACTGAGGATGCAGCCTAAGGTTCTAGGGGGATGGGGGGAGCGCGATTCGGCTCGGGAACTATCCGTGGTAAGGAAACGGCTCCACGAGAACTAGTTTGACCGGCAGGGGGGACACAGGAGAAGACGAAGGAAGTTCCGGAGATGCTATACTTATGAAATGAATGTGGGCGTCACCGGCCCCTGGCCAGGGCAGCGAGTCCGACCCGCGAATGTGTCGCCAAGCTTCGTGGAGTGCGGCATTGCCGGAACCATATTCAACGAGTGTGTGGAGGAAGAACAAGGGCAAGGGGCGGGGTTCGCGCATCGTTGCTCGGTCGGAAATGCAGCAGCAGGATGCAGATGAGACTCAGCGGCGCCTGACTCCGCTCCAGCAGCAGGCGAAAAAGGGCAGCGCGGCAGAGCTTCGGAGCTCAGATACGATTACAATTACGGTGAAGCTCGTCCTGGCCCCCGACGGCGACGCGCAGCCTGCGGGGAACGCTCAGAGCCACAGCGAGAAAGCGAAGAAGAGAACGAGCGCACGCATGGTGATAACTCTTCTTCGGTTGGGCCCCGTATGCGCAGTTTACCCGAATATATCATCGACTCTGCGCGGCTGCTCGGCGACAGACGCTTCCACGAAGTTCCACCTCGGCAGCCGCCCTTGCCATCGACGGCCGTCGCTCAACGTTGGAGGCGAAGCTTGCAGGAAACATCTTCCAGCGTCGGAGAGCTGGCCATCCAAGATCCATGTCACAGAGAGAACACACTTCGGCGGCGTCGTGTTTGGGACACATCGCGCTGGGTGCAGGCCTCGCGCCCGGTTCTGGACGGGAAGAAGGTGGACTGGCCCATCCGTTCCCGCACAGACGCAGAAGCGGACTGGCTTGGATGCGCACGACTAGCCCGATGCGTTGCGCTGCTCGAGCCGTTCGATTCTTCCCACGGCGCATCGCGCATGACAGCACGCTCGGATGGAACGCGAAGGAGTCGACGCACGGACCCACGGCAGGTGTGCTGAGCAATGCAATATGCAATCCAACTGGACTTGGGAGTGGTCGAGCGAAGCGCAGCTGCGCGCAACGCAGTGATGGGGATGCATCTCCACAGCCCCCACGGTTCGGCGCGAGGCATAAGTAGAATGACCAGACTTCGATACCGTAACGGCGGCGCGTTCGTGCAGACGAGCTCGGGGACTCTGGAAGGACGGGATCGATATGATATGCGATGACGCGCTTTGGGCGTTCGGGGAGCATATGACGAGAGGAATCCACGCTGGAAGCCCTCGCATTCCTCCTTGAGAAGTGCGGGCTGAAGCGTCGGCGCTCGTGGGAAGACGTTTGCAATGCGCAGTCGCAGCGGGTGACCGCAGCCAAGACCGGGTACGGGCAGGGGTGCAGAGTGGCCGCAGCGCGCCCTCCTTCGAAAAGGGCACCGGGATTTCTGCTTTCGCGCACGAGCGCGCGAGGCGCAGGAAAGTGGGCGCAGAGAGGCGCAGGGCGGGAAGATTCTAGTGTGAGCTGGCTTGACGGGGCTGGCAACCGGGGTCACCCGCTCGACACGCGCGCGATGATGCGCAAAGTGTGCGCGAATATCGGAGGGCTATGCGACGATTGACAACCCTCAGGCGACGAATAAGCGTTTCAGCCCTCGGCTGGGAGTTTGGGTAGAAGGGGACCCCCCGGCGAGAGAGCCTCGTGCGCGCCTCGAGGCGCCTGGGTAAAGCAGGCGCGTGAGGTGGGAAGGTGGGAGATAGACGTGCCGGGCACGCGGACAAGCTTGCGGGTGCTCAGTCCAGAACAGATGGGACCGAGACGCAGACGCGGCGGGTGTTACTGTGTCGAGTAAGGTTCTACGTTCAACGATGGGAGCTCCGAACCGGGAGCCTTGAAGGATGGACGCGCGTTCCTTGCGTCGGGAAGGGAGGGTTTCGAAAGGACGGGCGAATGCAGGCACATGCTTTGGCAGACGGAAGATCCAGAGGTGGACGCTATCGCGTAGCCGTGATACAAAGCCGCACACAGTAGAAAGTAGATCTACGACCAAAGACGACGGACTAGGAAGCAGGCACGCCTGGTTAGAAAGCGACCGAGAGCATCGAACGCGCCATACTTCACGGTCTTTCACAGTCGCCAAAGGCACAGAATGCCCGCCCATGTCGACAACCATATGCGCAGATAGCTTTCGGCGATAGGTGGCTTGGTGAATGGGCGCACCCGGTCCGGACCCTTTTGCAGGAGCGCATAGACGATACAAACCGGCAAACAACCAACGCGGCAAACAACACATAGATCCCAGTATGGTGTTCCAGTCCCGACGGTATGCCCAACAGGATCAGGGAGGCCAAGTGCAATTTGTATGTCGCGGCGAAAAAGCGCTATCGCCCAGAACAGTCCAGGCAGACAGACATGCGAGCACCGGTCAACAAGCACCGACTTGTCGTCCGTCCGGCTAGAACGGAGTGGCCGTAGAGGAGCGGGATAAGACCGGTCGGTGTGCGCCTTGGTGACGGACATGGTGGCGAGGACATGTACTGTCAATTGGGGCCGAGCGAGTCCAGATCGTCTGCTTTCCTCGGCCGCAGGGTTGAGGGGCAGCAAGAAGCTTGTCGCCGCGGAACAGAAGGAGCGCGCTTCCGCATAATTAACGGACGCAACTCCGGAACCGGGATTCTGCGTACCCTCTCCGCCATCGATGATCTACGAATCGCACAGAGTAGCTACAGGCGTGCGGGGAAGGAGGAGCCAGAAAAGTGTCGCGACAATTTTGGCGATGAGAACAGGGCACAAGAGCCCACGAGCTCTGCGTTGCCGCGGTTTGCCGTGCAGGTCGCTTTCAGCCCAAGATAGCTGTGCTCAAGGTTCAATCCACGGCAGTATGTCTGCAACATCGTTGAATGGGGCTGAGGTGGACTGAGCGGAGAGTGAATGCAGGCGGGAGCTGATGATCCACAATGAATCGGGCTCACCCGGTGGGTCATGCCCATCACGGCCAGGTATCGACGTCGGGTGGAGTGGTCGACGGCGTTCGTTCTATAGGCGACCCAGGGCTTCCTTCCGCAGCCCTCGGCGGCGAGAAAATCGGGAACGAGTCCACGGAGCAGAGAGCGGAGATTGGGGCTGATAGAAATTTGAATGATGGGCAGGTCGTGTGGGATGGAAGGGAAAGCCGAATGCCTGAGGAATGTTGTGGAAGTAAAGGGCGCACCGAGGGTCGACTTGCAGGCGGAAGATAGGGCGGATCGCTTGCCTTATGAGAGCTGGGCGAACATCGCACTCGGCGCTGAGCAGCCCCATGAACCTACAAGAGAGGGATGCGTTAGGCCGTGGAACGGAAATGAGGCAGGACATCCAGATCGAGACTTCGAAGCCTGTTTCAGAAGATGCGAAGGCAAAGAAAGGAATACCCAGAACGCAATTCCAGTACAAGGCACAGAGACGTATTAGCAAGACTCGAGCCGGTTACTATCCAGCGCAGAACGGCCACAATGCTTCGGAGCACGGGCCGTCTAAACCCACGTAAAGGGCAAGTCGCGGAACGGGTGAAGGGAACACGGCAAGGTCAAAGTAGATCTGTGTTCGTTCCCGACAAACATTCAGTGCTGTTGCTCATGCCGCCGGGCCAGGCGAAGAATCGCAGCGAGATACGCACGATCGCGGACATAAAAGTGACGGTTAGACCGTGCCCTGCGGGTCAGAAACGCAGATCCCGTACGATATCGAAGAGGGGACGAGGCCAAACGGCGGCGACTTGGAACGATTCCAAGCCGGCGGCTGTATATAGAAGCTGGTTCGTGACCTCGGAGGGATGGAAAGCGTTGACGCACTGACTGAGGATGGCCGACGGTGACTGAGCGGCATATGTCGTGGAGGGTGATGGCGTACAATGACAAGAGGACGTGAAATGGCGTCAGGCGCAGGGATTCGACCCTTTGGTCAAGCGGATGTGATGGAGATGAGAACACATTTGACTGAGAGCGTCGGCATGGGTGAGACGGGCGGTGGGGAGCGGGTGAGTGGGCGGCTGTGCGAGGGTGAAAAGGCGGATGTCCTCCCTAACTCCTCTGAGGGCTGTTCCCAGAGAGGAAGGACTCGAAGGCGGTGAGACTGAGGAAGAAGCGGGCTGCATCGTTCGCGGAACCCAAGACGATGGTAATTCTGGCCCTGGAGCCCAAGGGAACAACATCCGCCGGGCTGGACGACGCGGCCGGGGCGGCGGCGGCAGACGGATCAGCAGGTGCCGGAGACGGGCCGTAAACAGCGGGGATTCTTTGGGATCTGGGAGCGGGGATTGGCTGGGAATGGGGGGTGTGAAATCTGGCGGAGAGATTGGGGGTCGGCTTACGTGCGCAGGAGGGTGACTGATGGTCGGGCGTGGGTATTCTGCCGGGGTGGGCAGAAATCTAAGCGGGTTCCAGGGATCGGAATTCGAGTCTGCCACCGGCTTTCGCGAGCCTCTGGTTCGGTTCATACATCAAACCCTCGGCCAAGCGAGTACACACTCCCCATGTCTCGCGACCGTGCTTCAAATACCCTCCCTCCTCCTCCTTCCTTCCCGCTGATCCCTCCCTTCACATTTCGCATAGCAGCCCGCCCCCCGTCCCCCTCGTCCCACCCTTCAAGACGCGTCTTGCCACCGACGTAACTCTTACCTCATCCCTCGCTTCCCCCACACGCGGCGCACGCGTCCAAGGTGTGTCTACAGACGCGTGCGTTTTTCACCATCCTCACCTCTGCCACCTGTCCCCAGTCACACATCCACCACGCACCATGCACCCCTCCTTCGCGTCCCCTCGCGAGTTGGACGCGAAACTCGAGCTCCTCCAGCAGCTCGGCTACGAGGGCCGATGCTTCTTCCAGGAAGACGAGCCTAATCCCGCCAACCCCGTTTACCTCAACGACACCGCCAGATGGATAGAAACCGAATACTCTTGGGCTCTCGAGGAAGCTGCCGACTCTCCTACCGCCATTCCTGACCTCTTTGACGGTATGTCACACATGGTTCTTTTCCACGTTCCTCCTAGCCCTGATTCGCACGACACGTCACACCAGTCGAGGATGAGGAAGCCTGTCTTCCGTATATGTATGATCCTACCCTCTTCACCGCAAGGCAGTCTATGCCTTTGCCGCCACGATCACGCACTCGCAGCGCGTCACAACCCATTCTGAGCAAGGCTGACAAGGTATGTTCCCGCACTTTCGGCCTCCATTCAACTGGCCTTCTGCGCCTCCTTGATGTGATATGTATTCTGCCTGAATGGGACGGATCCTCTCCTCCGATCCTCCTTGCACGCGCGCAATGGTGGGCGTGGTACGTATGGTGCGGTCTCGGAGACTTGTTCGGTCGCAATTCAGTTTTTAGCTTTGCATTGCGAGGCCGTCCGACCGATCCGCCTGTCCGGATGATCTGGTGGCGTCCACGAGCGCGATGGGAGGTTTTTTGAGATGACTAATCAGGCTTAGGCCTGCTGAGATGCTGGGATGTCTGGTTGCCAACACGGTAACAGCTTCCAGCCAGGTCTATCCGGCTATATCTTTAAGGACTAGGCTTCTTTTCCCTTGTTTCGGTGCGATGAATACGATTACTCCACCGCTACCACATTCGACACAGTCTGTCTCGTCTCCTTGATTCCGTGCTCCTGCCTTCAGCAAATTGCCATAGCTGACGCTCGAAACATCTAGCCCCTTCCCGAGGTCCCACCATTACGACTGCAAAACCGTCCCAGCCTTCCCCTGGTACCGCCGCCATCACCGGCTCAGACATCTTTTCTGTCGTCTCCAGCGAGCAGTCCCCCAGTTTCCCCTCGCTCCGCACGTGGCGAATTTCAACACACCCCTCCTCCTTCACCTCGTCTCGCAACCCCACCGAAGGCGCGTACCCTCCCACGGTCCCATGGGTCTCCGGCTGCCCTCCGACCCCTCACACAACGCCATGCGACATACCCTTCAATTTCATCTACTCTTTCTCTGCTTGAGGAGCGGGAGACAGAAGCGGAGAAACGTTCCGGCATTTACGTTGAAGAGGGCAGCGGTGTCTCCCAGTCTTTCTCACAGTCCATGCCTAAAGTCGCTGGTCGCGGGCGAAGTTGCAGCGCCACCGTGCCAAGCAGCGGACACTTCAACAGCTCGCTATCATTTAGCTCCAGTCCAAGAAGGCAGCGACCAGCACTGCCCACACTATCCACTTCCGCCTCGTCCCCACAGTTGCGCAAGCTGGCGGAGCTCGCGACGACACCCTCACCGTCGTTCTCCACCAGCAGCTCGCCATCGCTTTCGACTGTGCTCATCCCAGAGTCAGACTACGTAGTAACACCAGGCGAAGCGATCACTGAATCGCCAGTCGAAGTGGAAAAGCCACGCGAGGATGCGGAACCTGGCCTGGCATCTCGTTGGTCGCTTGATTCCGTGGCGTCCCGCCCACGCATCATCCAGGGCGCCTTTGATGCTCTGCCGGCGTCTCCGGCTAGCAAGACCAGGAAGCGAGACCGCTTGCTTAGTCTAATATCCAGTCGAGGGCGGTCTGGTTCTGTCACTAAGATTTTGCCTCCGCCCAACACGCCCCGTGGGTCTACAGACGTGGTCGACCTGCACATTCGCCGCATCGATTCCCGCGACGCTCTTCACCAATCGACACACTCCTCAAGGCCCTCGTTCACAATATCGCCGAGGATGCAGCAAGCGCCTTCCTTGACATCAGACTCGTCCAACGCGTCGTCTGCGTCGACACTACCAACGCCGATCGACCCCATACAAACGCCCGAGTTCACCGATCCCTTCGGAACTGGCTCGCCGTCGTGCATGCCGGAGGAGCTGGGGGACGAAGAATCGCCTGTGTTCGCGGAGAACCCATACATGACGCGCGAGTCGCCTCTGCTCGGGGAGTCGCCTCCCAAGCCTCCGTCACCACCGCTGGCACCATATGACGCGCTCAGACTGCAGATTGCCGATCGACCTATGTCGCCCGGATCTCCCCCGCCGCAGCCAACACTCCCCCTCCCCTCTCCTGGTACTCCGTCCCCGTCGTTCCTCGTCCCATCCCCTCGCCCTCAGTCGTTCTTTGCTTCTATCACCGGCCGTCCGAAACGGCGTAAGAAGAAGCTCGTCATCTCTGGCGCGCCGCTCGAGCTCAGCCAGGCGCGCACGTCGTCGTCGATCTCGCAAGGTCAGGCGGCCGAGGACCTGCACCACCGCCAACAGGAACAGCAGCGGCGTGTGCAAAACGTGGTCAAGTGGTGCGAGAGCTTTGGCACGCTGCGCAAGATCGAGACGAAGGAGGATGGGAGCTTGCACGTTTATTGGAAGGACTGGGAGGTCGCGGACACGGTGGGTCCCATTTGTTGTCGCGAGTTCCACCCGCGCCGCTTACGCAGTATGATGCGCATCTGTAGGTGTGCCGCGTCCAGGCACAGGTCGTCATAAAGGACGTCGGGAGGGTCAGCTTGGCGTGGTCGTACATCTCTTAAGCCAAAGCTGGCGCTGCGCGCGACCATCCATATGAGGAATGATCGATCCGCACACTTTGACATACCCGCCTCCGACGCCTCCCTCCGCATGAGCCTAGCTGCGTAAATGCAGCAATCCATCCACCCCAGCGCGCCGTCCTCGCACTCACCCCACACGCTCGTTTAACTTATCACTCACGACACACGCTCCTTGCATCTTCTCCGCAATGCATTACATCCCATCTATCCCGGCTTCACGGTATGATAGCCCACACTCGCTACTGCACACTCATTTGCTGCATTTTTTCTCGTGGTTCTTCTCGGCGTCGCGCTGGTATGATAGGTATTCTGCATTTCAAGCCACCCTGCTGGTCTCGTCACATCACCTCTGCATCGGCGTGCCTTGGCTTATTCGCCAGCACCCACTTTCGCGTCGGACAATTTGTCTAGTTTGGTCTCCTCCCTCCGCCCACTATGGTCGTCAGCGCAGCCTTCGACCCATTCCCGCCCCCCGCCTCGCTCTATCTCGTCATCTGTTCTGTGCTCTGCGTCACCTCGTCATTGCATCGTCTGTTCTTCTGCTACCGAATCGCCCCATCCCTTGTTCGTTCCCACACGCACCTGCATTTCTCATTCTCTCGAACTGAATACTGTGGATACCGCGCCGGCGGCCCTCGGCGCGGTCCGTATAAAAGCAAAGGGCCCCTTCGCGTGGAAAGTACTGTAGCACCAACTTTTTGTACATGCTGTATCTAATATCGCACACATAGACTGCGCGCATGCCGTTGCGTCGTACCGGAAAAAGTTCCATTTCAATTGATTACTTGAGCCGCATCCTTGCGAGTCGGCTGTTGGCGTGTGTACTGGGTGAGAGCGCTGTGCATGAATCGCGCGCTCGAACCTGGAGGTGTTTGGCCTTCCTCGCCTCGGTCCGGCCTGGCGATTGATACGAATGGTTAGTAGACTGGGCCCTGTATACGCTGTGGATGGTTTGCTAGTCTCCTGTTGCTACGCCTCTCGTGCGTATTGCGTTTGGGGCGGCGGCCCTGAATTTACCGAGTCCTGATGACGTCGAGAGCCTCCTCAAGGGACGTACATATATGTCAATGATCAATCGAGTTTGCGGAGGCTGTAAGAGGTGAATACGTATGTGGCACACATGGCAGGCGCAGCCGGTGGCTCGGCGGATATAAGGGGGTGCAATCCCTCTATCATGTTTTGTGGCGGAAGGCATCGAAAAATGCGAATATTAATGTCAGTGTGGTCGGTACTGGACTCCATCCTGCACGGTCCGAAGGTGAGCTAACCTCAAACGCCGGCTTCCGCCGTAGATTCAGTGCTGGTCAGTGATCTGCACCTGACGAAACCTCGGCGGTTGTGAGAAACGCAGGAAGACGTGCGGGCGCCAGCGAAGGTGGACACCTGCTTGCTTTCCACCGCGAGACTGCACTGGCTTCTGATGTTCAGAAAATGCGAAGGCTGAAGCATGACCCCAACCCCCTTCGAACGGGGTCTGGGTTGCGTAATTCTGACGGCCGGAAATGTTACTCACTCCGCAAATCCTTTCGGTCTTGAAGGAAGACATCGACACGGAGATAGAGGTAAAACCCACTCCAGGTCCTGGCCCCTCCTCTTGTGCCACGTCAAAAGCCTGAGAATCTATGACGCTCAATTTGGGCCGAAGGGCGGAGGATCGTCTGGATGTGTAATCCAGAGGCACGTCAACGTGTTCGATGCCGGGATTCTGCCAAGTTCGCGGCTGGAACGGCCATGAACCACCGGGGTAAAGTCAGATTTTGTGGTGAGTGGTCATTACACCTTAGACTCTATGCACATCCGTTGTCTCTTTTTGGTATTGGTTTCTTGTCCTGTCGTCGCACGTCGCGAAATTCGCGCATCTCATTCAACCTGCAACGCGCCATGTCCCAGATTCCGTCCAGGGTATACTGCATGGTGGGAAAACCGTACACGAGGATAACGTACGACCTTCCCTTCTCGCACGCCCACGTCCGTCCATCTCGTGCGAATTTTCTAGAAACGCACGGCGTATACGATGGCAAACCTGCACAGAGAGGGTGTGCGAAGTGCGTGGCCCTGTGCGCCTTCAGAGGACGCCAGCTTCGGCGCTAGAACCGGATGGGGCTACGAGAGAAGATGTTGCGGGGTTGCTATTGCATGCGTCTTCGGGTACCTACCCACGGAGCCAGATTTTGTTTTTCAGCTCATTTGGTGGCGGGAACGGACCCAGACTAAGTCTCGATACTTAGGTCCCCGTCGACGTTCCCCGAGCATGGAGCCGCATCCCAGCGCCCCGCCGCCTTCCTGGAACGCGTATCCTACTTCGAGAGGATGGTCCTCATGCGATGCTTCCTGGGGGAGGGCAATTTCGGTCTTGGGATGGCCTTCCGGCAGGTTGGATAGCGCCGTACGGCGGCCGTCGTCCTGCTGTCACTTCCACATTCACTTCTTCTGCGCGGCGGGCTTATCCAGGGTTGCTCTTCTTCGGCGAGGGGCTGACGGTATCGACGGTACAGTGTTCCCGCGTTCCCAGACTAGCGCCGCCGTGCGGTGGCCATACCGGGACCCGGGAGGATATCTTTCCGGCTTATGCCGGCAGCATTTGCCCATGGTCTTAGCAAAGGAGTGTCCTGATTCGGGAGAGGCGTGGTCACCACGAGAGGCTGATCATCTTCCACTGTTGTGTGAGCTCGGCTTTCGCGGAGGAGGGCGTATCTTCGCTACCGATGCTGATGCCACTCGGAGATTCACGAATTTGCGGCGTTGGTGAGTTTATTTGGTGCAGTCTGGCTTCCAGGCAGCGAAGGGAGGTTAGCCCCATGGCGGCGATGTTTGGTCATCCGTTATGGATGGTGGCAACCATCGTGCTGGTGGGCCAGGGTATCTCGTCGTGTCGTCATACCGTGGACCACTAGCTAGCAGGTTTATCCGACGGAATATCCCGAATTGAATATTCCTGCCTCGGGGGCCGAGAACACATATGCTCGTCGGGCTGGAGCCTCAACCCCGGATACATGGATTGGCGGGAGCAAATGATGGGTTTTTTTGACACACGGGCATGAGGGAGTGGAGCTCCAGAAAATCTGTACTTACAAGGTTAATCGTCTATTGACCGGGGGACGTTCTTCCCCACTTGGCTTTCCTTCGCGTATAGGGTCGGAGTGTGTAGGGATCTGCCGTGTGTATTGTCTCGAGGGCGTGAAGATAGCATGCGAAGTAACCATGCGAGTTTTCACATTTGGTCTTGGTGCTGTGAGTACTCGAGTCTTCTCCATTGACGTGCTCCGCTTTGTTGGGTAAAAATACACCTCGAGAGGTCGCCTGCATAGCTCCCGCTCTGTGATTGCGCTGCTGCGCGCCGTTGCAATTCCTCACGCTCGGCCCGGGAAGTGTGTGCGGAGGTTGTATCCGTTCGCTTCACCGTCAATTCGCCATCCTCGAAGGTTAGGGTAGTATATTGGAGGGAATGAGTTCGCTAGTGTGGTACCACTTTGCATTGGTTGTTGAATCCCGAGAAGCGTAGACCTCTTTGGAATTAATCCTTTGCTTGGACGGGGTCGGAGGCATTAAACATGCCGAATGACTTCGCCAGATACCCATTATGCAGGTCAGCCCACTTCAAACATTCGCAGTCGGTCCCAGCTATGGCGAATTCATTGGAATTAAAATATGGGACCATATGTTGCCGTGGCCACTAATTATTGCGGTTAGTGCGTCCGGAGTGAAGACCCTGATGGAACGATAGCCCACGAGGACTTTTCCTAAGACTCGTTCTCCCTCATCGGACTCAATGTTGCCGTATATGATACAAAGATTTCACAAGGGAGGATATCAATGAAGTCCGAATACCGACCCGTCTTATTAACCTTGCTCAGCGAGTCTTACAGTATACTTAGAATAAAGCAAGGATAAAGGAAGTTTATGCAGCGATGACGTCACCGACCTTCTATAAGTCAGGACGTGCCATAGCAGGCTAATGTGAACTCTCTTTCTCGTACCACCATCTTCAAGTTTAAGTCAGTCTCCCGATACCCTATATCGATGAAACAGTCTTAGGTGAGGAATGACTCTATTGGTTGTCGAAAACTGGCAGGCTGAACTGCGTTTCTGTCTTGGAGCTCGCCACAACACATTCTTCGTGCCCCACAGTGCATATATCCATTCAAATCGTTTTGGAGACCCCAGCAGAGCTTTTAAACAATGGTACATCATTCAAACACTTCATCGTCGCATGATGACTGACCATGAGCAATGTTACCAATGCCATGCGTTGAGTTGTTCACCATGACATACGATGGACATCGGACGAGTGGCATAACTGACGCTGACCTTTGGCGATACAGGGCCCAAAGACGTATTTCTTTGGCATGTACGCAGCCAAATGTGCAATGGTTCCAAGGGTAGCACCCGTGGCCTTGTCCTCGATGTGATGTCCATGGTCTTCGCCAAGCCGCCCTTGAGTCACGCTACAAGCATACGAATGGAGAGGTGGAAAGCTCATAGTGAGTGCATACGTCATGTGATTTCATCTAGTTCATACACGAGATAATTGTTATATATGCCCAGTCCTAACTGTCGCGCGTCCGGAGATGTCGTTGTACAAACTGTCAGATACAGGTATGATATGTTGTGGTGATGCATGAACGATAATCCTACAGTGCATGAGTTGGGGGGTATCCGACTACAAAGTTACTTTCCTGCAAAAACTACAAGAAAGCGTTAGGTGAGCCCGTCGATGGACACGCCGAAGACACTCACTCGTACAATTATCCAAACAGGCCATTCTCCCCGCTACTAGACAAGCTGCCGAGCAGCTTGTTCAAGTGACGTGCCACTGTACCCGCCCCTTCCTTGACCTTCTCCCGGTCGTCCTCTCGGACCTTCGGCAGCAGCTTCGTCTCGAAGCGATCGGGATGCCACTTCCGCAAGTAGTCCTTGATGCGCTCCCGCGCGGTCTTGTCGGCGGACTGGTGCGGCGAGAGGACGTATGCCTGGATCTCGATGTACGTCAACTGCTCGGGGTCGTTCGGCTGCTTCAGCATCGGCCATGGGAATGAATGCCAACTCAAGAAATCCAAGGACGGGATCCTCGCCCAGCGCCGCTCGTGCTCTTCGAACAACTTGACAACCTCCTCTTTGCTAAGTTGCCGCATCGCTTTCTGCTCCGTGCGGCGCTGTTGGGCCTCCTGCTCACGCTGGAACTGCTCGAATTGGCGGCGGGCTTGCTCGTGCTGGCGACGCGCCCATTCCTCCTCGTCAAGAGGCGCATTGGCTGAGTAGGACGCCGTGGGCCTGGAAGTGCTTTGTGCGGTGTTGGCGTACGAGCTAGCGCTGTAGGCGGTCTGATAAGCACCGGCGGTGGGTCTGCTGCTTGCCGTTGAGGTTGCTGTGGTCGGTTGAGGGGTAGCAGGGGAGATCGGGGATTTCCAACCACGGGAGTTGGGCGTGCCGGGCATACCCGTCGGAGTTGCGCTGGCTGTTGGCGTGGTGGAGGCTCGACTTGCAGAACTTGTGTAACCGGTGGAGTTCGATCGGGCTGACGAAGCGGAGAAGAAGCTGGCTGAACTGCTGAAGCTAGAAGACGACGCCGAACTACTACGGTCCCCTGGGACGGAGGATGCGGTTGGGTTGGGTATAGGGCGGGGTGCAGACGAAGAACTCGAGGAGTAATGCGGGCCGGGACGACCAGAGTTGGAATCGGACGTACTGCCGACGCTATCTTGCCTCCGTCGACGCTCTTGTTGCATTCGCCATTCCTCTTCGGAACGACGCAGGGCCTCCTGGAGCACCGCCTCTTCTTGCTGCCTCTGTTGCTGCTCCTTTCGTCGCAGAGCGTCTTCGGCGCGCTTGCGAGCTTCCATCTCCCTGGCACGTCCTTCCTCCTCAGCCTGAGCCCGCCGGTATGCCTCTTCCTGCTCTCGAACGAAGGCTGCGCGCTTCCGACTCTCCCCCTCCTCGCGCTTCTTGGCGGCCTCTCGTTTCATGGCCTCTTCTTCCTCGCGTTGTTTAGCTGCGGCAAATTCGCGAGCCTTGTGCGCTCCTTGGAAGCGCGCGAGCTCAGCTTCCTGTTCGCGGAGGAAGATGGGATCTTGAAAGTCCGGTATGTCGTCGGATGATTGAGACTGGGCTGAGGACTGGGCCGCCTCAGCCTCCGCGCGTGCTTCCTCGGCCGCGCGCAGGAGCGCGGCCGCAGCTTCTCGTCGTTGTGCCTCTTCATCTTCTAGTCTTCGTGCCTCCTCAGCCTCTCGCTGCTGCGTCTCCTCAGCCTCTCGCTGCTGCGCCTCCTCCGCTTCTCGCCTTTGTGCCTCCTCCGCCTCTCGCCGTCGCGCCTCATCCGCCTCGCGTCGCTTCCGCGCCTCTTCCTCTCGCTGTCGAGCTTTCGCCTTTGTCCTCTCCAAACGCTCTTCCTTCTCCCGCTTCCGTCTCGCTTCCTCCTGCCGTCGTGCCTCTTCCTCCTGTCGTTGAGCCTCCAGCTCCCGGGCTCGCTGTTCCTTGGCCTCCTGTTGCCGTTGTTCCTCAGCTTCGCGGAGTCGCTGCGCTTCGGCTTCACGAAGTCGTTGTTCTTCGGCCTCAGCCTCCCGGAGCTGTTGCTCTTCGAGCTCCCGTTTCTGTTGAGCCTCCGCCTCGCGACGTTCAGCCTCTTCTCGCTGCTTCTGTTCTTCCGCATCGCGCTGCCTCTGCGCTTCCGCCTCCCGTTGCCTTAGTGCCTCTTCTCTCTGCCTCTGAGCTGCTTCGATTGCAGCCAAGCGCTCAGCCTGCAACCTCTCACTCTCGAGACGTGCCTGCGTGGCTGCTGCCGCGGTAGCCTCCGCCTCTCTCCTGCGAGACTCCTCCCATGCTTCCCTCTCCCTGGCAAACATTTCCTCCTGTTCCTTCTGCTGTCTCTGCCACTCCTCCCTCTCCCTCCTTCGTTGGGCCTCCTCCTTCTCTCGTCGGTCATTCTCCTCCTTCTCGCGCTTTGCTTTCTCCTCCCGTTCCAGTCGCTCTTTCTCTTCACGCTCTCGCTTCTCCGCCGCCTTGCGCTCACGTTCCTCCTCCTCCCGCCGCTCGCGATCCTCCCTCTCCCGCTTGTCGCGCTCAACTTTCTCGCGTTTCTCCCTGTCGCGACGGTCCTTCTCCTCCTTCTGTCGCCGCTCCCTCTCTTCCCTCTCGCGCCTCTCGCGCTCCTCCCTCTCCCGCGTCTCGCGTTCCTCCCGTTCTGCTTTCTCCCTCCTCTTGCGCTCTTCCTTATCCTTCCTTTCACGCTCCTGTCTCTCCGCCTCCTCCTGCTTGCGTCGCTCTTCGGCTTCCTGCCACTGTTGCAACCTAGCCTCGGCTTCTTCGCGCTTCCGTCTCTCTTCCTGGAGCTTGGCCTCGACCTCACGACGCAGGAGTTCCGCCTCACGACGCAAGAGTTCCTCATGCTTCTGCTGGACCTCGAGTGCCCTCAAGCGCACCTCCTCCTCCTTCCGGCGCGCTTCGTCGGCTCTCTTCTTCGCATTTTCCTCCTTCCGTCGAGCTTCCTCTTCCTTCCTTCTCGCCTCCTCTTCCTTCCTTCTCGCCTCCTCCTCCTTCCGCCGAGCTTCCTCCTCCAAACGGCGCGCCTCCTCGGTCTTGCGCATGATCTCCTGCCGTCCCTGGCGTCTCTGCTCATCTCGGACAAGCTTCCACGTTAATTCTTGCCTCTGGCGAAGCTCGGCGCGCTCGCGCATGTGCCAGAGATCTTCCAGGTCTACGCCATAATCATCCTCCGAGTCGCTATCCGAGGCGACAGACTGCTCCTCGAAGGTGGCCAGAGGGCGCTGAGCGACGTCAGAGGGGCCCCAGAACTCTTGCCGCGAGGCGCGGGAGCGCACGGAGCGAGACCCGTTGGAGTTGCGGCGCCCGCTCACGCTGGCTGCAGGGCTTGGGGAGTAGCGGTAGCGAGGGCTAGAGCTGAACGGGAAGTCGTAGCCGGTGAATGGGAGCGCATTCGATGGACTTTGCGAACCTTGCCAGGTGCCAGAGGGAGACTGTCGTCGAGGATCGTCGTCCGTGGAAGATGGGCGGGGAATGGGTCGACTGGAGGATGCAGTAGGGACTGGAGGTGGGGACTGAGGACCTTGTGTGGGGTATGGGGAAGGACTGGGTAGCGTCGGCCACGCGTCTATGTCGCCAGGCAAAGACCTTCGTGATGGTGGAATGGGTCTGGCCGATGCCGGGTTCTGGGGGCCATAACGCATGTTCTCGGGTGAGCCTTGGTCCGACGTATTGCTGCGACGAGAGCCACGGATGGGGATGCCCTCACTATCCTCGAACCCGGGCATACGGAAGCGGGAATTCAGAGGGCTGACCTGCGGGAACTGCTGAGGCGAGAATTGCTGCTGCGAGAACTGCGATTCTTCGAACAATTGCGAGGCCAAGGGAACTCGAGCTGGAGTGCGTGTGTCGGAGCGGCGAGCATAGATGTCATGAACGGAGGTTTGTTGCGTGAAGGATGGTTGTCGAGGACGGTCGGGCCGCTCAGGCTCCTTGCCCTTGCGCGAAGAACCACGCTCATCCATAGGCAATCCGTATCGGTCGCGAGGGACAGCGCTGGAATCGAAATCGGCGTTGGGAGAGGGTCGGTCTCTCAGCCGAACGCTGCTCGCCCTAGACAACGTTCGACCGCTGTCGTTGACAGCTCCCTCGCGCACATTGGGACTAACGGGCGGAAGATTGGGCGTAGTGGCATGGGCGTAAGTTCGAGAGCTAGGCGCGGACGGTGGATCATCCTTCGCAAGCACGGGCGGAAGCCAGATACCCTGCGGCCTGGTCCTCGAGAGAGAGCTGCCGCTTGCTCGGCCGAACGACCCTTGGTCGTAGGGAGAGGGAGAGGCACTGGCGGTGGGGTCGAAGTCCGCGAAGACGGACGAGTTTCCGCGAGAACGACCAGGGCGCACGCTATAGCTGCCCGGGGTGCCCAATACCTGATCTGACCCACCGCTTTGTGTGCGATCTCGAGGACGAGGGTCTGATCCCAGCGGCGCTCTGGCAATAGGACGCGATTCACGATGCGGCATACTTGGCCCTTCCCGAACATCTTGCTCACCGTTGGCCCTTGGAAGCGATGACGCGGAAGTGAGTTCTCCATTCGCCCTCGCAGGAGCCGCGACGACAGGCACTCCGTTCTCTTGAACCGGGCTCGGATTGGATACGCTGGACTCCCGGCCACCTGATCCTGCTCCTTGCTGACCTCCCTTCTTGATCGTGTCCCAGATCGCCTGCTGCCGTCTCTTAAACTCCTCGAACTCTTCTCCCTCCACCTCCTTGCCAAGCGCCAACGACCGCTCGAAACGGACGATCTTCAGTTCCTCGTTGAACTGGTCCTGCGCCAGGCGGCGCACCCTGTCCATCGCATAGTTGTAACTCTTCATGACGTTCTCCCACTGCACACTCCCCTCCTGAACGTCTCTAAGCTGCGTGTCTCTGTCCTC
Source organism: Ganoderma meredithae (assembly GCA_022814645.1). Classification (NCBI taxonomy): domain Eukaryota; kingdom Fungi; phylum Basidiomycota; class Agaricomycetes; order Polyporales; family Polyporaceae; genus Ganoderma; species Ganoderma meredithae. Next base: position 44,659 of record JAKLMY010000088.1, on the reverse strand, counting down.
GCGGGCCTTGTCCACCATCGGCTGGAGCGTGTGCTCGATCCGCGCCCTGAGGTTCTCCTTCCACTGGGCGTCGGGTTCGACATCTTCATCGACATTGGAGGGGAGCGGTCCGACATTATTCTCTGAGATGGGAGTAAGCAGCGTCGTCATAGGATGTCAAGCGGGGTGATGGAGCGGGTGCGATGAAGGAGAAGGCAGGGCGATGTCGCGATATAAAGCTCGAGGTACCACGGGTGACCGAGCTGAGTGGAGGTGGAAAGCGGATGGATAGATTTGTGGGGATATCTGGTGGCTGCAGTGGGGGGCACCTACGGTAGGCCTCGCCGCATAGAGATGAGATGGGCACCTGAGCCGATCAGCCTCATGGTCAGTTCTACGCACGCGAGCGTCGACGAAGTTCACCCCGAGACGTACTGATCTTGAGCCTCCTTGCGCGGCGGCGCGTTGTATTCCAGCAGGGGAACGTGACAGGATGAGGAGGGTGATGTGGCAAGGGAAGTGGGGGGGCGAGGCGGCGGGCAGGAGACCACAAGCGTCGGAGAACGGACGCGCAGGAGGCAGCGCCCGGCCCTTTATTATTATATCCAACGGCGCGCGGACGGTCTGCCTTCGCCCAACACGGCAGTCTCCTCGTTCCCGCCACGCACTGCGGAGGCTTTCATCTCAACGTGCCCAAGCCACACTTATTCTAGTAACACTGCCTGATGTCGCCCGTTGGCCGCATCCGGTAAGAATCGCATCTTAGAACGACTTAGAATGTTCTGATTTGTGGGATGAGCACCACAGAGCCCAACACGCGGTCCTGGTCATGACCTCTCATCCGCTACAATCGTCGACAGACGGACGCCACCACGTCCCGAAAAACATGCCTTAAATGGCTATCACACGACTTTGAGAACGATCATTGCCCCAACAACCCCCCATAAATACATCCTCCTCCAGGAGGCCCGAAGAAATACATCTATCCTGTGCAGTATAGACATCCAAAGGCAATACTGATTACCCTACGCGTCGTCAACGAAGCCCATACGTCATCCATCTAAAGAAGCGTCGGTGAGCGAGTGGTGAGTATAAATCGTGTCAGACGCGTACCATAAAGTCAAGAAAAGTATGTTTTATGTACGCGTCATCTGGTCGACGTCCCACCAGCTCTTCAACAAGGTGCGGCGGATACTGTGCATGCCCGTTTCCGGGCCGTGGTACGAGTGGTTGACATCGTTGAGCATCTCTTCCGCAGTGCGCCTGTCGCCGGGCGCGAAGGGCTGGTTCCAGGCGGTGAAGATGAATTGATCTGGCTCTGGACACGAGTGCTGCGGAAAATTCCGTTGTCAGCGGGTAAAGACGGGAGTGAAGACTTCTGGGGGACTTACTGCCGTGATCTCGTGCAACTCGCGCTGAACGGTGAGGCAGAACGCGTCAAGGTCTGAGAAAACGATCAAGACTGCCGCCGACATTGAAGATGGAGGACGCTAGAAGGCTTACCGAGATCGTTCAAATCGTAGTTGAAGGGGTTCTCGCTGTACGAAGATGGCTGGTTAGGAACGAACACCGGACAACACCACACAAAAGCGATGCCCACATTTCCTGACCAATCTCCAGGAAACCAAGCAGCAAGAAGGACGCGAACGCTGTACCACTGTGTAATGGACGGTCAGGAAAGAGGCTTTTTCGCCGAAGTTGACAAAAAAGCTCACGGGATGGTCAGGTACCCGAAGGAGCTCCAGACTTGGAACTGCCCAGGGTAGAATAGAATCAGCACCGTCACTTCACTGGAATCAGTGGAGTTCGGCGCACCGGCAAGAAGAACAAGTAGAGCCAGAGCGAAATGCGCAGATGCGCCTGGTACGCGAAGGGCAAGGGCGTGTTCCTGATCCGGTCCAGGTTCGTCACCGTGTCCTGGAGCGCCGAGATGGCGGCAATGAAGGCAGAGGCGGCGGCGGGCTGGAGCTGGCCGTTCTTGAGGAGCCAGGCCATGTAGTTCGACAGGAAAAGCGAGATCTCGAGCGGAACATTCGAGTCGACCACCTCGGGCTTCAGACGCTTGCCAGTAAATGTGCGGGTCGTGGCGCTCGTCGGTACCTCGGGCTCGGACTTCTTGGAGCGGCGACAGGGCGAAAAGATGAGCTTAAACATGCGGAGGAAGGGGAGGTAGTCGAAGATGGACTCCTTCGGCGGGTTGCGCGCGGGCCGGAGGGGATGCTCGCTGTACACGACAGGCAGCGCCATCTCGGGGTCGAACTTCCTCGCCTTCTTCTGGGCCGCTGGGGAGCGCCCGCGGAGGGAGTGGTAGATCTGGTCTTCTGAAAGCTCGCTGACCTCCTTATCGGGCTCCTGGCCCCGCTCGGAGTTGCTGCCGACGGGAGAGAGGGGGCGCGAGGAGGTGAACGTGTGCGCGGTGCGATGTTTCTGGGCATCCATGGCGGAGGCCTTCCACATGGGCAGCATATCAGCCTCGGTCGCGTTCTCATGTACGTGGGTGGAGTACCGCGGGAGGAAGCAGACGAGAGGGTACAAGTCCTCGTAGTACACGCCAGGTTCCCCGCGGAGTAGATGCTAAGCGGAAATGCGTTCAGCACCAAGTTAATCGGCCCGACGACGTGGCATTTACCTTCACGGCCACTGAGTAAGCCTGAACGAGGTTGATCATACTCTTCTTCTCGATGGTGATCTCGAGCACTGACTTCTGTTGCCCAGTTCTCTTGTCGACGCGCTCAAAGGGGACATGAATCCAGATCTTGACGCGGGAAACCGTAAGTCGAGGTCATCACAACGGCCGGCAAAGGAGTAACTCACGAGCTGGGCGAGATTACGCGAGCACAGCGCGATAGCCGTCCACAGTTTCCTTCCCTCCATATAACTGATTTACAGCGAGATGTCTCAGTATCAGTCACCTCGAGACAGGGAGTCGCAGAAGGTCGCACACTGACCGTTCGTATGCAGAAGATGTCCGGAAAGAGATGACAAGACCGAGAACGGTACCGAGCACCGTGAGCATCGCACTGGAGAAACTCAGCTTGTGCCGTGTCAAGTCCGACACGAGAGACACCACTGCGGGCACCACAAGGAATGAGTGTCAGCGCTGCAGAGAATCGACGGAGGAGGCTGCATGCATGCGAACGGACTCACTCGCGGCGACGGCTGAGAAGAACAGCACTTCTGGCCAGATGTCGTTGATGACGGTGGCCTTGAATTTTTTCAGGCTCCATTTGGAGAAGAGGGGGTTTTCTGCGACCATCTTGAAGAGTCGGCCAGTGTGCTAGCCGAGAAGCGACTGTGGCGGCGGCCGTGTATTCTTGCGACAGGACGGGCAAAGGAAGAGGACCAGCCACAGAGAATATGAAGACCAGGGCCAGTCGACGAGGCAGAAGCGGGAGCTCCCACACACCCAAGAAGAGCCAGAAGAGAAGGGGAAGGGGAGGAGGGTCGCAAACGCAAGGGTGGGGACGCGGGGGAGCATCGCGAGGGAACTGATATAGTCGGAGACAGGCGCCACGTAGCCCCAGATCCAGAACGACGCCTGGCAAAACAGGAGACGGATGCCGTCAGTCATTTCGCACTACTCTGCTGCGCCAGTTCGCCGTTCGGGTGAACGACGGTGGTGTCGTGGCCATCGCGGACGCCTGTGAAATCAGAACTCCGTTGCGGTCTTTCAATTCCTGGCGTGCGGACACTGTGCACACAGCCAAAATACAAGCGCCGACAGAACACCCATGTCCTTCCACCCGAAATCAACCCGAAATCGTGAAGTATACCACTGCCTAGACCGCGCCGGGTCCGGACAGCCCATGGCAAGTAAGTACGCTACGTGTTATACCCAGGGAACGAGTAGGGAAAAGCCTTGGAAGTTGCGTCGGTCGTATGGAAACGAGAGAAATGACGTGTGAGAGGTGAACGCGTACCTCGGACATAGGCACTTATACCCTTAGTACTTAAGTGCTTAAGTTTCAGAGATAATACATGCGTGGAGACTAGTACAAGAACCTTGCATGCGCATGCGACTTCTTCCCTTCTCTCGTCCACTGCCAATTCCGTCGGCGGGGCAACGCAAGAAGACGAACTGTCATCATCTTGCGTCCTCCATCCTCTGATCCCCGGTAGCTTTGAAGAGGCCCCCTAGGCCGCATCCTGTGCGAGGCTGGACGATGCAGAGGCATCAAGAGATGGTCGATTGAGATGCCATCTAGTTCACGGGGATGAAGCAAAGCACACTGCGAAGTGTAATGGACAAAGGTGAGCCGAAATGGGTGCCAGGCCTCCGGTGGCACGTAAGAACCACAGCCACCTCGGTGGCTACCTCGCCTCCATCTACTTACTTGATGGACCATCTCCCGCCGGCAGCCAGGCGGTTATCATCTTCGTAATATTCATCGATTGAATCACAAATCAAACCACCCCTTCATCCCACCGCCAGAACATCGCAAAAACATGCAACGCAGTGGCGAGCCCGCGCGCAGGGCGGGTTTCACGATGGATCACAAGGCTTGCGGCCTAGGTTCGCATTTCAAAGATCGCCAGGCCTTTACGACGTCCCGGAACCTTCAAACGGCCTTGATCCCAAGAATTTGAATTGGCGATGTAAAGGCATGGAACTGACCTCCGAGCCACAAGCAGTAACACCATCGTCCAGCTCCGCTACACATCATCCTGATATCAACAGACGACGGTTCGCCCGACCATGTCATTGAAAGCGCGGACAAAGTTTCCCAGACGACCACTTCTCCTGGTCCGTGGTGTGAAGTGGATGTAATAAGATTGATGCAAACGAGGCTATGCCCCAGGCTGGAGGTCGAAACCCTAACATCTTCATTGCCCCGGGACTCGGGGGCTTCTAAAGTTGAAATTCGGAATACGCTGGCAGGAATCAGTTGTTGGCGGGCGGGGCTGGAAACGCACGACCCCGGCCTCGGCGCTATCTGAATAGGTCACGGAATGGCCCTTCCCGCATTAATGGCGTTGGCGACCTGACTCGTGTTCGGGCGGTTGAAGGCGTATCTGGCATATCAAAGCGTGGATCAGGACTCTCAAATGAATGCATATAAATATATGAATACCGACCGCTCGTAGCTGTCCAGGTACAGCTCTTCCGAGCTGCAGGTACGTTCGACTGCAGGATTCTCCAAAATCTTCTGGACATATGTCCGAAGCGCCTCGTCCTCCGGCCAGACAAAGCCCCGGTAGTGCTTCAGGACGTTGGTGGCGCGAAAGATCCCTGCAGAAGGATATCAGTGGTGATGAGTACCCTGCACTAAGGTGCCCAGGAGGCTATTGACATGCGTGGCACGCCTCATGGGGTCGTGCGATGCGTGCACAGCTCGACCCGCGCCCATCCGTTCTACCTCACACCTGACCACCTCATAAGAGACGGAGCAAGTCAGGATGAAGGGGTGCGAGACTATGCCATGAACCCTGGATGGGATGGAACATGCCACAGCCCGAACAAGCCCTGAAGATGCTTTGAAGGTGCTCACAGGGCGCGATCATGACGTCTGCATAGCTCAACGAACCCCCTTCGTTCCACAGCCCATATGCCGCGTAGCCCTCGTCTTCGGCTCTCTTGAAGAGCGCCACGACGCCCTGGACCGCGTCCACGAAGCCCTTCGCGCAGTCGACCTGTGTATCTGGCGCAGTGGAGCCACAGCAACGGGCGTAAGCATCCCGCAACAGCGGCGACAGCATGGGAGGCGGCGGGTTCCTCTTACTTCCGCGTCTTCCATTCCGAGCCGAGCACACATCTTCCTCCTGCGCCTGCAGGTAGCGGTAGAACGCGGGGACGACGTTGCGGTTCACCGCGTCCGCCTGGAGGCGTACGAGGGCGCGTGCGTCTAGATTGTGTTCACGTCGGGAAGGTCCCCCGGCACAATACAGGCGAGGACGAGCATTGGGAGTGGAGCAGAAGGTGCAGATGAAAGGGAGGGGCAGGGGCGGTATGTTGGGAGCTATTGAGTGACAGGAACACGGTGCGCGAGCGTTGGTGCGGGCTTACAGGGGTCCGATGCAGGCGGAAAGAGGCTCTCCGTGGTGGGCGAGGAGCGCCTCGCATGGCTCTCAGCCAACCTAAGACGATGGTTGCGCGCGTGCAATGGGGAAGAATCGAGGGCGTTCAGGAGATCGCGCAGGGATGGGGGGCAGGAGGGCTTACTCCTCGAGGAAGTCGATAATGACAGTGCTCTCATTGAGGGCCTTCGGCGGGCTATAGTTGTGCAGCTTGAGCGCGGGGACCAAGCCCTTGGGTGACAGCTCCAGGAGCTCTGCGGGCTTCTTGTAAGGGTCCACCTCATCTGCGATGGCGTTCTATCAGCGGATCGCAAAGTGGACTTTGCGAGGAGGGAGGCCCATCAGTCGCTCACAATACTGCGACGGGAAAGCCCGTCAGCAACGTCACATCAGGAAGGAGCTGGTTCGAGTTTGTATATGCGCACCATGTAGTCAATGCCAAGGTGTTCGAGCGTTATCCAGACCCTTTGCACGAAGGGGCAGAAGCAGCTCCCGAATAGGGTGATCGCCTGGCGCTCAGAGTGTGCTTGGGCGGTGGCCGCTGCACTCCCAGTACATTCGCGATGGTAGGATCTTCCAGAGTCCTGTAGTTTGTTGGCCATACTTTCGTCCTTCGTGGTAGTTGACTGAGTCGCTTCGGGCTACCGACGAGAGTGAGGTGTTCCAACTGGGTCACGATGACATCACAGTTCTAGCCCCGCTCTTCGGGGGTAAGTATACACCTTGAGGGCCGCTGCGGATGCAACAGTTCCGGCGTTCGAGTTTTCGGACAGAAACATGAAATAAAGTAACATCGAATGGTTTACATGGCTTTGAGGTGTCTAAGTTATTCGAGAAAGATGTTTTTGTCCTCGCACTTCTCTCTGCAGAAAGAAAAACCCTTGAAACGAGGTCAGAAAGAGCATAGACACCGAAATTCTATATCACACCGCAAAGATCGCCATCTCGGAATCCGAACTCCATTCTGCTTGACCGGGCAAAGACTGCCATTTTTTCGCCTCTTCGGCGAGATCGAAGGAAATGTTCGGATTTTTATGTCACGATCGGCCTGCGTCGGACCTCCTAGCAAGGCGACATCAGGTGCTCCAGTGGGAATTCATCGAAGGAGACATTCTCAGATGCAGCGACAAGCCCAGGATAACGAGGATGTGGTCAGAGGTCAACGTTTCAACCGGTCCAGGTCAACCGCCGACCTCCTCTTCTTGTTTGCCTCGGCCGTCGGGCCGTCGCGGAGACATACGGCCCGTCTGAAGGCGCCCGTAGAGCGCTTGATTCCGGGCTCCACACTGAGACTCAACGTTAACAGTGTCCGCTGGCCAGTTTCCTGCCACCACCACGCCTCGACAAAACGTCGGAAAGCCTATTGAAATCATGCCACAGAAAGCATCAGGTGCTCTGTCCTGCTCACACATGGATCATTTAGTAGCACAAGTGCCGAGAAACGAATGACTGGCGCGAAGCCATCTTTCCGAGTTCGTGGGAGCACCCGAGTCTGTAGGTCAGCCAGTTGCATCCAATCAGTGGACTATCTCTGACTTTTGGTATATCGTCTCCTAGATCGTTGAGATTGCATTTTATAGGCCAGTCCTTACGGAGCATAGCCTCACACCTGCTGCGCTGTCAGCTACGCTCCCGGCAAGTTCGTATGAGCGGTGCGGCCAATGCCCCAAAGTTCACCGCTGTCTTTCAAACTTACAGTTCCGTCAACCTCAACTAGGGCGAGATGGCATAGATAACGTTGAGGAGAGCCTCGTCGTTCAATCTCCGGTGAGTGTCCAGCATTCCGCGACCTCCAGCCAGTGCTGGCCAGCTGCAGAGCCAAGATTAACGGGCCCGTCGACCTTATCTACCCTATCTGCAAGCAGCTTGCCTGACGCGCCCCCCACGGCACGGCAACCTTTGGGCGTTCTCCAGAATCGAATATCAGTTCGCCGCCGTGCCAGTCTATGTCCATTCGTCAAAACACGGCATAACAACGCTGCTGCGCAGAACGCCACGAAGCCGCTGCAGGTGGGGTGGGGCCCCGCTAGCCGAGGGAATCAGAAGGCCGGAACCCAGAAGACGAGGGCGGCGGCCGCCATCGCGGCGTATTGCGGCGGCGTGACACGATGGTGCGTCGAGCGTCGACTCGAGCTCCCCGAGGGTTTGAATCGTGATTGGTACTTATCGTCACGGGTCTTTTTCCAAGCCCTGTTCTATCAGTCAAGGTGTCGCCCGGAGGTACTAAGCAAGCTGCCTTGACGTGCAGTACGTGCGCTCTCGACCGCTCGCACACGCACGCCGCAAACCCTCGAATCATACTGACCCCAATATTATATGTCATAGAGTGATCGTCGCGGAAGCCTCGGAAGCGAACCACATGCGACACCTGACGGGCTCGTGGCAGTCAGGAATGATAGCGGCTACCGTGCAGCGTCCATGATGCCGTGCCGGATACTGGTCAGTGGACGTTGTTGGTGATCCCGCTCTCATCGGGGTCTGCTCGTGTACATACTTGCTTATTAAACAAGCTCAAGGCTACTTAGCGCCACCCTCGGACAACGGGCGCCGAAGTTACTCGTGAGTGTCAACCTGCTTTCGACTGAGGCACACGGTGACCCTCCTCTGACGTATCGCGATAGCCAGTGCCTGCCATCGCGTGCTGTAGGACCGCTAGTTTATCTACACAGAAAGCTCAGAAAAGCGGAAGCACGCAGAATGCGAAGTCGCGTGCGGGTCGCGTCCCCTCAAAGTCCGGACTTCGAAGGCTTCCAGGAGGAGATATCATCTCGTGTTGATCACGAGGTCCCATACGCATGTCAGGACACGTTGCGGAAGGGATACACTCTTCCTTCCTTCTCTATGACGTTTTGGGCCGGCGTGTGCCCAGACCGTAGCTCCTCGTAATTCAAGGATGGACAATGCGGCGCAGGACGAAATGAATGGCGTTATCCCTCCTCCAGTGATCCAATCACTGTAATCTTGGAGTGTCGGCAGACGGCGAGAAGCCAACGCGGAAATGAACGCGGGGCGCTATGTATATCCGTAGGTACATACACCACTGAATACACCAGCGATGGGCGATCACCCACGCGCGTCCATCCGTCATCTAAAGCTTAACCTAATACTCGTAATGGATGCGCGTTTGCTCATTCTCTCTCTCACGCGGGCGCGGACGTTCTACGTACGGTAACAAGTGCGGAGATCTTAGTCTACAATATGAATGGCGCTAACAACCGTCGCATTTGCGATGCAGGACAGTGCAGGACACGCCGCGTGTGCAGTGGCTGAAGCAGCCCAAAGTGGCGGCTGAGATAGGAAACAAGGGGCAGCGCGATCGAGCCCGATATGGGGCGCCGCTTGTGGTGCGCCCTCGACTGCCGTCAGCGGTCTATCCAGATTCCAGTGGGCGGCGGTGATGTTGGTGCCTTGTCATCGATGTCCGATGGCGCGATGAGGGATGGAGGATGCTATCTATCGATTGCATGCAATGGAGATGGCGAGCGGGAAATATCCATGCAGAGACAGGAGGCGAACACATTGTACACCGCCAACAACGACCACATCCACATCCATCCATCCATCCTTCGACAGGAAGCCCCAACACGAACACGCGTCGATGGCGAAGAGAAAGACACAGAGACAGAAGAGGGAACATGCAGCGGGGAGGAGTGGGGAGTGGTGGTGCGGGAAGGAGAGAGCAAAAGTACACGAGACAAGAGGCATACACGGAGAGAGGACGGGGCGTGTGCGTGTGCTATAGAACAATGGTAATACTCCACAATATGTACAGTTTCAAACAGTGCCAGCGGCTAAAACACGACGTCGTAGGGGAAGGACAGGTCACGGGCGACGTGACCGAATCGAACCCAGACCCAGGAGGAAGAAGCGTGGGGAAGAGCCCGCAAATCAGTTGATTTGGAGAAGCTCGACCTCGAACTGGAGAGTCGAATTGGGGGGTATCACCGGCGGGAAGCCCCGTACGCCGTATGCCTATGAAAGCGGTACAAACATGGATGATCAGCGCACGGATCCATGAAGCCATTAAGAAATAGAAGAGTAGGGCGCGGGGAGATTGGGAGAAGCACGAGAAGCACGAGTCGAATGGAGAAGAGGACACGGGTAGCATAAGGCGCAAACTCACGTAGTCTGGCGTCGCGGTGAGGATGGCCTTGGTACCCACGGACAATTGTGGGACGCCTGTTTACCGCGATGGGCCACTGATTAGACACAGCGCTCGGACAATGTGCAAGAGGGCATACGCACCCTCATCCCAGCCCTTGATTACCTTGCCCACGCCGATCTCAGTCTCGAACGGTGTTCCGCTGCACGACGGGGGGTCAGCAAGGTGCATGGGTCGGGGAGCAGGAATGCAAGAACGTACCGATCCCTAGAGGAATCGAACTTCTTGCCGTCGAGAAGAGTGCCAACATAGTGGATCGTGACCTTGTCTGGACGAGGGAAGGTGGCGATCTCAGTGAATGGTGGCGGGAGGCGGGGGAAGGTGCGAGGACTCACCGCCCTTGCGGGGGAAGTTCTTTCCGTCTCCGGGAGTGATGACTTCAACGGTGACACCCTGGGGAGAAAGAGCCATTCAGTCTGGGCTTGGGGCGGAGGGCGGAGAGCGGAGACAGACCATGGTCGCGGGAGGAGATTGACGATTATGGTGATAATCAGGGAGGTGTAGAGAGCACGGCTTGCGGTGTGGCTACGCACTTATACTAGTCCGGGGAGAGAGGACGGATCTTGATCCGATCTAGCGTCATCCGGCATCCACCTTCGATCTCGCGAGCGGACGAGTGGCGAGCCTGTCTAGAACGCCGCTTTATCGATGTCGATGGCTCCTCCCGTCTGCGCCTCCTCTTCCCCAGCGCCCGCGTCACCAGACTCGCCGCTCTGTCACTCGCCTCCTCCAGGCCTCGCCACCCGTCCCCAACCGCACGCATCCCAGCCCGCCACGCGACTGCACTCGCCGACTCCGGGGCTGCGATAGTATGTGCACCTCAGGTGCCTGCCCCGCCCCCTGGTTGATTCCTCTGCTCGCACTGCTGCCGCGAGGATGAGGATTCGGGGGTACAGATCCCCTCTCGCCTTGGGGTAGATTGCCATCCGATAGCACACATCTGCTGCGAACCGCGTTCGCTGTCAGACACCCCGTCCCGCATGCCCCACCATTCAAATTGACCCTGACACCCAAGTAGAAAGACCGACGTTTCTGGACGGGATCCCGAACGCGGCCGCGATCGCCCCTTCTCTCTGCGCGTATCGCACACATATCGAGGCAGGTGTGCTGCAGTTCCCCGCCTGCGCGCAGTCGGACTTCGGAGCTCCCTCGCGCCCATCACCCCATCGCCATCGCACGCACAGGCATTGTGGACGCACCGGTACCACCACCCAGTGCCTAAGAGTTTCCAATTAACCCATACAATTTGTGGCACAATTGCCGCGAAGCATCAGACATACTTGGGCACCTGGGCGAACTCTGGCGCTCAGGGTCGTATAGAAACCTGAAGGATAGAGGCATCAGGCCCCCATGTAGGTCTTGTGACGCACCAGGGGAAATACCAGGGTGGCTAGTGGCGGTCGAAGGGAATACCCGCATGCGATGCACCAACATTTTCCCGTGCGAGCAGAAGGCGAAGGCCACAACCCCGCGTTCCCGGGACAGAACTCTATCCGAGGGCCGATATCGATGGTCTGGTCAATGTCGCATATCGACGTCAAAGTTCGCAGGAGGTTGCGTGCAGGTCGAAGAAAGAGGTGACACGGCAGTGGGGAAGCTAAGAAGCGACGCACACAGACTAAATCCGGATACGATACGACGAACGAAGCATGCACTCGGCTCGAAGGGGGAGGCACAAGGTCCCGGAAAGGAACGCTCGTTTCTCCATGTGTAAATACCATTTACATTTATTGTGTAGGGCAAGTCATAGCCAGCCGATCGGAGCCAGCTTGGGGTCCGTAACAGCGGTGTTCCACCAGAAAGGCGCGCATTCTGGACTGCGAGGATATGACCGCGGGAGATTATGAACGTGTAACCAGATATTCGCCGGGGCGAGTAATAGCTCGATAGCGAATGAGAGATGGACACCTGAAGGAGTCAGAAAAGAGGTCAAGGATGTCTTCGAGGGTGGCCATGCACTCTTCAGCATGCAACGTGCACTTCTATACTACGCCCGAATGGCGAACGAGAGACAAGTGTACCCGCGATGCGCAATGGGCAGGTGGATTGCTCGCGATCGCGTCCATCCAACATCTCGCGACCCTGTTGCATACATCATCCGAAACTGGGGTGCCAGCACCTCCGCGGTCCAGACCATCAAACAGTGCGCTGGACTTCACCGTACATCCCAGCCAACCAGAGGCCAGTCATCTCGCGGTGGTAGATTGGCTGTTGCCACGGGACTGGGGACAAGGAATGTGCATCTGATACGATCTGAATATGAAAGATGGTGATCGGTGACTGCAGTTCTAATGAACGGTCGACGCCTTCTCTTCGTGCGAACTACGCGTGGAAGCAGGGAGCCCCCTCTGACCTCATCGGCGGTCGCCCCGCGGGTAAGACTTGCCTGCAAAGGCTCGTCCTAGCCTGAGAGTGGGAGAGTAGGTGCAACGGGCGTCGTTGGAGGGGGTTCGAAAGCGCGCCGCAATGGATTGAAGAAGATCGTCGCTAATGCTAAATGGCAGTCAACGCGGGGAGGAAGGGAAAAGGCCTGGACTATCCACGGCTATCTTCTCCCTTCCTCCCCTTCGTTGCGCGCGTGTCCATCGATGGTCGCCTCGTCAGGCGTCCCGGTCTCGTGGCCTTCTCCGGGTAGAACACACGGGGAGCCTTCGAACGGGCATCCCGAGGCGAGGTGCGGCTTTAGAACTAGCCGCCGCGTTGGGCACGAACGCGGGAGATAGGCGTATTGCCGTCCGGGATTAGCTAGAGATAGCCATATTGTATGCGCCGGTTGTGTGATACGTAAAGAGGATGGAGGTGATGATGAGGATCGAAAGCGACTTACCCTGCGTGATCGCTTGACGCGAGTAATGGGAAAGACCAGTTGATTGAGCACATCGGTATGCGACGTATATCCATCGGTGTTCCAGGGATAGAAGCTGGCGCAGCATGCGTTGCGAGCGTGTCGATACTAGGAACTACTGGGAAGCCGGAATAAGAGCGCTTGTAGCTAGCTGAATAGATTCCAGACCGAGGTCGTCGCCAAACCAGCAATGCATGAACGCCATTGTTGCCAACGTTGGGAAGAGGGAGACGGCCTTGGCATGGAGCACATACAGCTCCCGACGACGGAGCCCCAGTCGTCCAGGTTTCTTGAGTATCCGAGGAACCGAAGGATTGGGGGTGGTGTCAACGCCACAACACGCTGCAGAGAGCCCCCCAGGGAGGTTCGGACCGTTGGGCGACATGGCTTGAACAGAAGTCTCTGGACTCGCTGCCGCAACGTGGGATGAGGACCCAACGTCGCGTGTGTCAGCTTTGGGGTGTCACCTCCAAACGATAGGCTTGAGATAGACACCTGGATGGGCCGGTTGTGGGGACTAAATAGGGCGTTCGCTCGGACTCGAGGAGCGGGGATTTTGTCCCCAGCGAACGGTGGGTCGAAGGGGCTAAGTCGAGACATGAACTTCTAGTGCGAAAAACCTTGACATGCAAAATCCAAAATTCAGACCCGAAGCGCTCCTTCGGGACCCGGAAGACGCTAATCGTGTTGATGGAGGAGAGGACTGGGGGGCAGGGAGGGAAAGTCGGACCGGAGAGGCCTAGAGGATAAGTTCCTCCAAAGTTAGTCCATGGTACACCACACAAAGGGCTGGGCCGCGCCCATGGCGAGCATCCAGGAGTGAAGATGTGGGATCCTGTGCCGGTTGGTGCAGCGAGCGCACTTGAGGTGTGTGCCCGGATGACTCCGCGACAGCTCCAGGAGTGCGTTCTCGTACGTTGTCCGGCGCATATATCGGCCGCAGGGGCGGGAGCTGGAATTTCATACGCCGTTGGGCACCAAGGCGGAGCAAAGTGGGTTGGTCACAGCAAATAGCAGGTTCTAACATGGTCGAAGCCTAGCTGGGAAACAAGGGATGCTGCGCGTAGCGATGCCGTCCTAGACAACAACAAGATGAGAGGTGACCCATTGGACATGCAAGGAATGTTTGGGCGTCAAGGAGTTGTTATTCGAAAGGTCCAGGACCTTGCTTACCATGGATCTTGGCAACTCCGTGCGCAGTCAAGCGTGATGACATTCGGAGACACTTGGGTTGCGGCTCGGCGAAAAATTGGTCTCTGAGGCGGGGCCGAAGCCACATACGTCGAGTCTGTCATCTAGGAAGCCTAAGCAGAGACTGTAGCGCAGCAGAAGCTCAGGAAATGTGTGGGCGGGCGGTGCAGGGGAGTGCGGCGCAGTGGGCGGAGGCAAGGGTGGCTGAGCAGCGGGCGATCGCGCATCGCGGCCATTTGTGTATATATCCGGACACGACGTCAGTGGGCGCGGCTCACACCTCCGCCTGCACACCTCCCCCATCTACCATATCCTCTCTCCCTTGTTGCCAACGATGGAGGCATTCAGGCTACGCAAGAAGTTCCCCGAGGTCTCCAACGATGAGATGCTCGACATGATCAATCGCTTCAAGTACGTGCGCGCGTTTGTGAGGTGGAGAATGATCACATATCTGAATTGCACCCCTTCTGCAGTGGCATATCGACCGACACGCCCGGGCGTGTCGACAAGCAGCGCGTGCTGCAGTCACTACAGACCAGCGGAGAGTCGTACGATCGTGCACGAGAGGTTTTGAAGCATGTTAGTGTGGATTCCAGTGGCAAGGTCGAGCTTGAGGACTGGGTCGAGGTGCGCACATCGCCACAGATCTTAGCGAGACAAAGGTCGGAGAGCTGATCTCTTGCATGTGGTACTTCAGCTCAATGTGAAACTCCGGGCTCAAGCGAAAGACGTTTTGCCTTCAAGGGCTGGCAAGGTCACTGTTCAGGGCTCCAACGCAAACGTTAGCCACACGATCAACGAGGATGAACGTGCTGAATTTACCAATCACATCAACGCTGTGAGTGCTGATTTCATGACCCGAATCGAGCCATTAGATGGCCCGTGTTCGCCAAGCCTGGCAGTTACTGCTTCAGGGGTGAGACCATGGCACTAGGGTGTACGCTCCGCAGTAGAGACGCGCCTGTGGTCCTGAGTCACCAGTTGCTCAGGAAAATCGGAATGGGTTGCAGGTCGCAGCTCATGATATCCCCCGTGTTCATGGTGCTCTAGAGGTTCCGACTCGCTGCCCTGATTTCTCGGGGTCGTGACTGCTCTGCAGCAGCGTGCTCTTGCAATTGGATTGGTCATGAGTTGTCCTGACATTTGTCGCAGGTGCTCGAGGGCGACGCCGACATTGGCCACCGGTTGCCCATTCCAACAGACACCATGCAGCTCTTTGACGAGTGCCGAGACGGTCTCATCCTCTGTAAGCTCATCAACGACTCCGTACCAGACACGATCGACGTCCGTGTCTTGAACAAGCCAACGACGAAGAAGCCTCTCAACGCCTTCCAAATGACCGAGAACAACAACATCGTCATCACATCGGCGAAGGCCATAGGTTGCTCCGTCGTCAACATCGGCCCGACCGATATTGCAGAGGGCCGGGAGCATCTTATTCTCGGTCTCATTTGGCAGGTCATCCGCAGAGGACTGCTCGCGCAGGTCGACATCAAGCTTCATCCTGAACTCTATCGGTTGTGCGAAGAGGGCGAGACGATTGAAGATTTGCTCCGGTTGACTCCAGACCAGATCTTATTGAGATGGTTCAACTACCACCTGAAAGCTGCTTGTTGGAAGCGGAGGTATGTTTCCCCTAGAGAAGTGGTTTAGTCCGAACGTTCAATGTGGGGATCCATGCAGAGTGAACAACTTCAGCCGAGACGTGGCTGATGGAGAGAACTACACTGTCCTGCTCAACCAGCTCGTCCCGGAGAAGTGCTCTCTGGCACCCCTTCAGGCTCGCGACAATCGTCAGCGTGCAGAGCAGGTGAGGGGACCTCTATTATCCAATAAGATTTGACATCCTGATGTATCCTGCAGGTGCTTCAAAATGCAGATGCGATCGGCTGCCGCAAGTACCTCACGGTCCCTTCCCTTATTTCCGGAAACCCTCGCCTTAACCTCGCCTTCGTCGCCAACCTGTTCAACAACTACCCCGGTCTCGCGCCACTCGACGAGCAAGAGGCGAAGGATTACGGAGTAGTCGAGGATTTCGACGCCGAAGGGGAGCGCGAGGCGCGTGTATTCACCCTCTGGCTGAACTCGCTCGGCGTCGAGCCTGCGGTCTTCAACTTTTTCGAGAATCTCAGGGACGGCATCGTTATCCTCCAAGCGTTCGACCGCATCATGCCCGGGTCCGTCGTTTGGCGTCGCGTCAGCAAGCCGAAGGCAGGCGCGGAGCATGAGGTGCACGTCAATGCGGATGGTGAGGAAGGAGAGGATATCGGCGTTACTCCGAACCAGTCGAAGCTGTCGCGCTTCAAGCAGGTGGAGAACTGCAATTACGTCGTGGACCTCTCGAAGCAGAGCGGCATGCACCTCGTCGGTATTCAAGGCGCCGATATTGTCGACGGTCAGAAGACCCTTGTTCTCGGACTTGTGTGGCAGCTTATGCGGTGAGTCATCCATCCCTTCTCGCGCATCTTGTCAAGGCCGTAATACTCATGAGTGTCCAGTAAAAACATCACACAGACGCTCAGTTCCCTGTCCAAGGCGAGCCAGGGACGGCCAATCAGCGACACGGAGATCCTCAAGTGGGCAAACGCGACTGCGCAGAAGGGCAAGTCTGGCGTGCGGCCCGTCAGGTCGTTCAAGGACCCGTCACTCACGACCGGTATCTTCTTCCTCGACCTGCTCGAGGCGCTTCGTCCCGGCATCGTCGACCCCACTCTTGTTCTCAACGTCAACGAGACCAGTGATTACGAGGACCGTAAGCAGAATGGTGAGTTTCCTGCTTTTTTGACCTTAGCTTGTGAACGTGTGGAGGGCTGATGCTATTTACGCGCGTCAAAAGCCAAGCTTGCGATTTCGATTGCAAGGAAGCTGAACGCCCTCATCTTCCTAGTGCCTGAGGATATCGTGGACGTGCGCCCTCGTTTGGTGAGCTTCGTTCGCTTCGTTCGTGAGGAAAGTTCCGCATTGTTGACCTCGATCTTTAGATCATGACCTTCGTCGGCAGTCTGATGGCCCTCGACAATCAGTAAATCGAGAAGCCCGATCACCTGCGTTACCCCACACCGTCCGTGAATGTGTGTTCGTGCTTTCGAGGAAGTCTACTGCCCTATCTGCTCCGTCATTCCCGTGTGGACTTCCGGTGCCGTTACGTGTTACGCCATGTCTGTTGTAATGAAGTGAAGAAGTCAAACTCGAAGGAACGCTCCGTGTATTTACCGTACGAAGAAGCAGGCATGTATTGCGTACAATTTTATTCCCATGTAAAGAGGCCGCTCTTCTGTTTTCTTTGATCGTTGCGATTACCGACTTGTCGGGTTTTGAGGATCTGAGCCTCCCAATCGCCATCAGCTCCAGCCGGGTGGGTTTCCAGCCAGAGGCGGAATCGAACTTGGGTAAGAGCCTAATCAGGTAAACGTACCAACCGCTCATTAAACCATATCGCGTTGCCGTGGGGCCCAGCACATAAGTCGGCACGAATTGAGAGCTTTGAGTTTTATCCACATGTATATATTTGGGTTAGAAGATCCAAGCGGCACAGTCAGCTGGAAGGACGTTCGGCGTTTTAACCGTGCACGAGCGCGATATTCGTTGTAGGCTGTTACTGAGAGGTCATCTCAGTCCTGAACATAGATCCTTGGATGAGCCCTCTAAGTGGCCGTACGATATTGTTTTAGATAGCTGGAACGAGTCTGAAAACGAGGGACGGTGGCGCTCATTTATTTACTTATTGTCTTGTGCCTGGTAATATGGCCCGAGCGACATCGTGTGGCGCAACACCGTCTTTAATATAAGAGGGCACCACAATACACCAGGGGAGCAGGGTTTCCCTCTCGATTTCACCTTACGCTCGGCCTCTCAGTTCTGGTCTCAGAGTCTCTTCGCGCGTCCCCCGACAGCCGGCATGAAGACGTCGATCATAGCTATGTTCGGTGAATACCTTCCCTAGTATGTCTGAACTCTTCTGTTTATATGGCGAGACTTGCGGTCCAATTTCCTAGAAGCACAGATGGCGTTACATGAAGCATGGACGGAGGGCACGAAGGCTTCAATAAATCGTGCCACGCTGCACTTCAACTTAGGCTGACAATTAGCCAACGACATTGTGATTATAACGACGCGGTGCAGTGCTAGACCGATATAGGACGATGGGTGATGCAAAGCATGGAGGAGAGGTACAGAGATAGCTACAGCTACAGTGCGTATAGCGATGGTGGCGACAGATACATAGCGACGAGATAACAATTACCTATAGAGAGAGCAGGGGGGGGAGATATATGGACGCGGTTGAGACACGAGCCGTGGTATATACATCAACGACCGTGGACGAGGAACAGTCGCTGTAGACGTCAAGCACGTGAAGGTGGAGAGGAAGCAACGGAGAAGAGTGATGTGGGGGATGGTTCGATGCCGACGTCGCGTCTGCGGAACGCGTTAGTGGCTACATATGACGCGACAGGAACGGCAGGGGAAACGTACCGACCAGTGAACGACTACTACGCTGCTGCACCTTGCGGAGCCACCAGGACTGGTGGTGCGGTTGGGGGCAGGCTGAGCGGACCATTGTATGGGCCCAGGCAACGGCGAAGGGGCCCATGGATGGACTCTGCGTGCGACGCGTGGGCCGGTGGCGTCGCTATGACATTCTCGTCGATGGTCCGGCTTGAGCGACGGTTGACATTCGTCTGGCGTTGTTGGCGGGTGAGCCTCGTCCGTGCAGCGGGCATGGTGATCAATGGAGGTGAAGTGATGAGGAAGGACTTGGAAGTTGGGGCGCGTGCCGGACGCGAGACAAGGGGATGATGGTAATGGTATGCGGGAGTGGAAGGGGTACGAGCTCGACACGAATTTAACGGGGGCGTCTGTTTGCTGTTTTCGGGTACACGACCTGGGTCGTGATCTCAAGCGCGATCTCCGCGTAGGGCAAGGCTGGCTTTGATTGTCCTCCGCCATTAGACAAAGGGTCTTTCAAACTTCCCTCTTACGGTGAGGGATCGGTGGCCTTGGGAGTCCCTTCTGACGCTGGACATGAACACCGGTTCGGCGTAGAAGATTGGACGAAGAAAAAAAGGACTCGAGACGTACCTCAAGAGTTCACCTTGTCTATGAATGTCCGACGCGTAGAGGGAGAATCGAAGACCATTGAATGGCGGAGATCCTTACAAATATTATTGACATGGAGTGGCCATGTCAGTGTTGCCCCAAAGGTGAGAAGCTCGAAGGAGAAACATACCTCAT
This sequence comes from Ganoderma meredithae, assembly GCA_022814645.1. NCBI lineage: Eukaryota > Fungi > Basidiomycota > Agaricomycetes > Polyporales > Polyporaceae > Ganoderma > Ganoderma meredithae. The sequence goes on along the minus strand of JAKLMY010000088.1, from coordinate 25,235 downwards.
TCTATCTTCCGGTCTCTGTGAGATATTCGGCTGATGCCTGACTTAGCAACGGATGCGAACCGCTGGCAATGGAATTTTGTCAGGGTCTCTCACCTCCTTGCTCAAGATCTCGGTCTCATTCGCCCTAACACATAGACCGCCCAGAGTCGCGGCCACGGTCTGTATACTCCTCAGTTTGCTCTTCGAGACGAGACTTTCTATGAACAATTTCTCGCAGTAAGCTGGCAACGTAAGGGTGATGTGAAGGACGTCATTTTGGGGGATCCATTCGAGAAAACAGGGAGTACAACGTGCTTGGATAGAGATTTAACGAACAGTCCGCCAGCTCACAATGCTTGGCGGCGCTTGGCAGCAGATGACAACAATTGGCTAATCTTGTTACGAACTTGGTGATAGCGGTGTGGCCATGTTACGTAATGACGATGTCTTTTCCGGGCAGTGGTCGCGCCCCCTCACGAATCATTTACGACCGGCGACTCACTAAATACGTAGACGTTATCAACATAGCAAACTATCTGATGTGAGAAAAAAAAGTTTGAAGGGAAATAAGATGCTATCGTTATATGGACATGGGCTCGCTCTGGGAGAATGGCTGACTACGGGAACTTGCAGGAGGCAGAGGGCAAATGGGTCTCCAGCCCACTCAATTTTGACCGACTCAAGTCCTCAGGCCTCAGGAAGTGCGCCATCAACATTCACGAGATGGACTCGCCAACGAGAGAGACCCTCGAGTTGCCAAAGGAAGGGAGAGCACAGGTACATGTAACATAGGATGAAACAACCATCCGTGACTACAAGCTAGTGATACATTGTTGATACAAGACAAGCATCGTAAATGTTACGATCTCCCCATATGCTACTCAGTCAACAGGGTCCAGGAGGGGGTACGCCTTCCCCGCATCCCTCAGGAGTCCTTCAATTAGCTTCATCCCCTCCAGCACTTTCTCCTCTTCGAGCCGCTTCCCGACGACCTGCACGCCCACCGGGAGGCCGTGCATCTTCTCCGCGTCGTACAGCTTGTATATATCGCGCTCAACCGCATTCCGCGCCTTGAACTCGCCGGATGCCAGTGCATCCTGTTCCTTGTCGACGTGCGTGACGGGCAGCACCCCCGCCGTGTAGTCAAGCTGAAACGTGACACGGGGACCATGACGCGCGTCAGCGAAAGCTTCCTCGGTCCAGACGGACGGAGCTCACGATGTTCCACAGGAACGTATAGCCGGACCCCTTGAACCCGTCCTTCATGCCCCGGTGCGGCGTCGCGGGCAGCGCATTCGGCACCGTCAGGATGAAGTCGAACGCGTCTCCGCGCAGCGCCTGGAACCAGCGGTCGCGGTACGCCTCGCGCTGCGCGATGAGCCCCAGGTACTCCTCCGTCGTCTTCTCGGCGCAGCCCTCGACGAGTCCCGCGTAGACCTCGTCCTTGCGGACGTGCCGCAGGTACCAGGCGTAGATGCTCTTGACGAAGCGCGGCATTGCGAACATGCGCCGTGCCTGCTGGACGCCCGGGTCGTTCGTCTCGCCCCACCGGATCGGGCGCATGCACAGCTTGGCTGGGGGGTCTCTGGTGTCAGGGGGGAGATGGTGGGAGGTGGCGCAATCGGAAGACGCACCTCCTTCAGCCCAGATGAGCTGAGATCCGAGTTTCAGCCCTTCGTACGGGCTCGGAGCATCGCTCAGGAAGGGTAATGGATGTCAGTGCGCAATATCAGCAATTTGTGCAAGTTTGAGGTGCATACATGGGCACGACCTCATGGCCATGGTTTTTCAGCTCCCAGACCACGGTGTCTAGCGCTCGTCGACAGGCAGGAGAGGGAGCAACGACACCTGACGCGAACGACGCGACGTTACTCTGGAATCCGACAGGGAGCGGATGGCCTTACCATCATCCCACAGAACACCCCACCGAATCGGTTTACCAGAAGCGAGGTCCACCTCCCTCCAAGGAATCGGTAAGACCTGTGCTACTGGTTAGTGAAACGAAGATTCGACGGTCTGAGGCAAGTGGCGCTGACGGAGTGGTCGTATTCCCACGGCTTCATCGCGAATACCGCCTTCCAGAATGTTTCGAGGTCCTCCAACGTCCGTGCCATCGGCGAATATGTCGCAGGGACGCCTTCCTGACCAGGCATGCTTGTGACATTCCCTGTCCTGAGAAACCTGTGCATCGACGCCTTGACGGAATATACCCCAGAGAAGTGTCTAGCAAACCGAAAACGCCAGCGTTCGCATCCATAAGCAACACAAGACAGACTAGTGTGGAAGCAACCACTGACGCCGGCGCACGCACAGACCCGGCGACGTCCGTGCCTATCCCGATGCGCGACCCCCCATACGCGAGCAGCGCCGCCTCCCCGCCCGTCGACCCGCCCGGCGAGTACGCCTTGTTGTGCGGGTTGGTCGTCGTCCCGAACACATCGTTGGCGGACTCGAACGAGAGCAGCGTGATGGGAACGTTCGTCTTGACGAACGGCACCGCGCCCGCGTCCTTGAGCAGCCGCACGATCGCCGCGTCCTTCTGCACCGGCCTCCCGACCCACGCCGAGTACCCGATGCACGCGTCCTCGCCCGCGACGCCGACGGTATCCTTGAGGCTGACGGGCACGCCCGCGAGCGGGCCCTGCATGTTGCACGTGCGCGCCCAGCCGTCGGGCTCGTCCAAGGCGCGCGCGATGAAGACCTCGGTGAGGCAGTTGGTCGCGGTGTGCGCCTTCAGCGCCTTCTTGCCGTATGCGAGGAGGACGTGCGGGGCGGCGAGCGTGCCGCCCTGCACGCCGGCGACGATCTCGGAGACGGGGCGGGCGAGCAGCCGCTCTTCATCGAGCGAAAGGGGGGCGTGGAACTCAGGCGGGAGGCTGCGGATGCGCTCGGCGCGCTCTTTCTGCTTTGCGGCGCTGCGTGGGACATCATCCCAGGGAGAGGGAGGGATCCAACGGGGTTAGTGGGGGTGGCGCAGAGCAAGGCCTAGGACATGGGGGACGTACCACGTACGACGGTGCCCCAAGAACGAGAGCATGGCTGGTTGGGACTAAGGATGAGTGCACCCGCGACCGCGCATGCCTGGTCTCATTATCGGGGGTCGGGACGAATCGTCGCTTAGAGGGGACGTCAGCAGGCCCTGGCTTCTTGTGCTAACGAGGATTCTCGAAGGATGCGTGGTCTGTGATAAGGTAGGGGCATAGAATCCTGCAACTGTGTCCGACCATCTAAACGGTACCGACCATGCGCTTATTGCACGGTTCAGACAACGGAGGAGTGCAAGAGTCGAGGGCGTCGGTGCATGGCTTGCGCGTGGTTGGAGCAAGGTCCAAGACGCGTTTTCGGCTGGGACACCCGTTCTTGGAGCTAGCTTCCATGCTTCCCACGAATGCAGGCAGGGATGTCCGATAGTTTCGACGCGGTCCGTGTTCAGCGACCTCAGCTTCACACAAACAACCAACTGGGCCTCTCAAACACGACACGCAACATCGGGACCAGCAATCCTTGCAGGGAATTTTGCGGGGCTTTCACGGACCCTTGACGACCTCCGTTGAGGTAGGATGGCCTTTCTGACGTTACGTCCGGCATCACTGCGACGTCCGGATCCAAGAAGAGACGCACCAATCCGCTATGGCGACCAAAAGAACCCTGAAAGTCTACCCTGAGCATGATTGCGTTGGAGACAGAATCGGTCGATCGTCCAACCGAAGCTAGGATAGTTAGTCGGCCAAGCAAAAAGCCCTAGCGCAACCGCGGCGGACTGTGCTCAGGGCGTACTTACCACCGGCAGCGTTTGCTCTTCCCATCTCCGGGAATACCTGATCCCCGCCAACACAACGGAGCCTACAGTCCCGCGTCGTCGATCTTGCGGATGTTCGCCTCCTCTGCCCCATGACATGGCTCCTATCGCCGCCGCGGGCGAATCGCCTCAAGGCATAGCTCGCTTGTTCTCAATGGAGCGCCGCTGCTGACAAGTTCTCTGAGACGCTTCCCGAAATTGTGCATAAACGCTATGCCGCTCTGTCCCCGCACGGGGGGTTGCAGGTCACTTCGCAGTCGAATGGTTGGATGACGCCTGGGGTTGCGACTTGGGGGCTGGACTCGGACCGCACCTAGATCTTCTCGAGGACATCAACAATTGCCTCCGAGGAGCGCTGTGCTGTGCTGGGAGCGCACAAGTCCCGGTACGGACACGGCGTGCGAGCCCGAGACATAGAAGAGAAGGACGACCTGCACGAATTGTCAGAAGCTTCATCGCACCAATGAGCATGAACCTTACCAGCGCAATTCCCGCTGTCTCCATCTCTCTGGCGGAAGTCATCCGAAAGGGCCTCTCGGGGTTGACATCGATGCAATCCCCGGACGTCGAGACTCGGGGGCACTCTCCAAACATACAATCCTTGTCGCCTGTGAAGCCGAAGCGCTACACCGAGGGGCGGTGCCGGGAATAGCCCGGTGGGCTGACATCGCCAGCGTGAGACGGTGCAGAGTTAGAGATGGCACGCCATCGAGTCTATCGTGCGAGGAGAAGACATTATCGGTACCGAGTCTGGTATGCGGCTGTAGCAAGTCCATGCGCGAAAACGAAAGTCAACTGGAGGGGAATAAAACATATGCGGCCAAACTGTAGACGTAGCATCATGATGTCCAAGGTAGTCCGTGCGTTGCGACTGTCATCCGTGAGAGCCCCGACACCCAAAGCAAAACCACAACCATCGCATCACACCCACACATTCCGTCTAGACCGCCCCAGCCTCAGCCTCAGCCCATCCCTCCATACCTGGATCGTGGAGCCGGGGTGACGGTGGTGACGGTCGCGGAGGGCCCCCCCCTCTACCTCAGAGCTTGCCTGATGAGCGAGTAGCCGGAGAGAAACATCACCACGAATGTCACGGTCAGGCTGACAAAGGCGGGATGTGTGGCAAAGTCGGACCATGCTCCACTGCATGTCGAGCAAACCCAGCCTAGGCGTACCGGCATCCGCTCAATCACGGATGCAAACACAATAGAGGATGAAAAAAGAAGACGTACTCTCGAGCGGGGTGTACGATTGTGGGGTGTAGAGTGCAAACTTGAGTGCGGAGTTCTCCTGCAGCAGCCCGGGCTGCCTCGCCGCGCCCGGCCCCCGGTCGTCCCAGATGTGCAGCACATACGACCCGGGGTCGAGCGGAAGGGTTGGATGTGCCTGCTGGTATGACCACAGGTCCCATGTCACGGACGTTGCGGTGCCGTCGATCACGCCGTCGGTGGGCCCGACGGGGTAGGTGTTGCCGTTCTGGCCGATGGCGGAGACGGTGAGGTGCGTTGGGGTGGAGAGGACGTCGGTGAAGTTCCATGCGAAGGTAATGGTGTTGGAGGGGGCAATTTTGAAGAAGGACGTCGCCGTCTGCGGGGGCTTGGTGATTGTGAGGCCGCCGGCGGGCGCAGACTGCGGGATGCCGGAGGAGGACGAGGAGCTGGAGCTGCCTGAGTTGCTTTGAGACATGACTAGCTCAGTGGGGGATGAGCAGGAGCAGGAGGGCGCAACAAAGGAGCGAGGGGCGGAACGAGGGGCGGGGCTGTTGTCGTCGTCGTCGTCGTCGTCGTAGACGGCAACAGGAGCCGCGGGCGTTGCAAGAGTATGTCACGTCGAGGTCACGGTGACTCTGTCACCAGTCCAGGGTCACACCTGGTCACACGCAAACACGGCGCTGTGTGGCGCTTCTCTGTTCTCATCGATGCCTCATCACTAGCACTGCTCCCTGCAAAATCGCTTTTTACGCCATCTCCTGCCGTTGAGCGACGTTTGCAAAAGGATGAACGCGAGTCTCGAGAATCCGCCACGTCGATGTGCCCCGACGCCCGGTTCTGTCCAGAAACGACTTTTAACTCTGGCTGCCAAAAGAGGCTTTCAGTGAAGGGTTGTCATTGTCAGGAGGGAGATGACCTCCATAGCATCAACTGTTACCATATGACACTCGCTCTGGCCCCATATGTGCTGCAAGAACCTAAGCATGGACCATCAGTGGACCTACTTAATGTTAGTGGGCGAATCCGTGCCTCGTGCGAGAAGGCGGTGCACTGCGCTGACGGTGATAACAGTGTGGTCTACTTACTTGCGACGGGATGACAATGAGAGCGACGGTCCTCACAAGGACGTTGCCATGCGAACGCGCTCTCAGTTTAACGTCCAGCTTCTATGAGGCACTCCCAGACAAAGAATCAGCGTTGCGAGTTCCCTGAGGCTCGGTGGCATTCGCGCTGGCCGAGAAGGCTTCCCAGCTGAGGTGATACATGATCTGAACATCTGGATGGGTGATCGCATTGATCTGTGGGTGATTTTGTCCAACGTCAGCTCGCCGGTTGCATTGCGTTCATCAAACGTCCGCGCGACAGAGGCCGGAGCGTCCTCGACAGGGTTGATCGACCTCGGTAATCGCTGTCCCGCTGCGCCGGCCCATTGCCTCGATTGGGCCTCATATACTCAAACGCCGCGCATCCAGTCTCCACTCCCTCTCCCGTCTATACCCCTCCACTCGGCTTGCGTTCTTATACCCCTTCTTAGTTGCACTTGCTCTGTCCCCCGGCTCCTCTTAAACCTAATGGCTCTCATTCTTCCGACACACACGCTCGCTGAACTCGCACCGGAACGGTCTTCCTCTCACCCCGATTGCCGCATCGTCATCTCCGACCCTCGCTCACAAGTGCTCGCCCGACACCGTGAAGCGCACCTCTATGGTTACGAAGGCCTCTCCCCGATCTCGTCTCCTCTTTCGCCGGAAGAAAGTGAAGATGATATGCCGATGAGTCCCATTGTGTTCACGAGAAACGAACGGTATGAGCGGTCGCGCCTGTCGTACGTTGAACCCAGACACCCGCGTTCCACATCCACCCCCACCAGCCCCATCGGCGCACCAAGCCTCCCGCCCATCTCGCCCATCACCTTTGCTCAGCCAAATCTCAGCAGCCCGTCCATCAAGTACGAGCCGCTTCCTGCTTTCCCCTCGGCTGGAACAATCTCCCTCTCGCTTCGCCTCAAGCGCTCACTACCGCGGCTCCCCGGGGACGTCATCGACGGTGATGACGCCGGCTGTGTGTCTCCAACGTCAGCGCAAAGCAGCTCATCGCGCCTGTCTCCATCAAGCAGCGACGGCCGTGACAGTGAGAGCGTCTCTGTGTTTTCACCAGCGTCTGCCTCATCACGGAGTTCAGCGACGTCCGTACCCTTGTCCGGTTCCTCCGATTCCTTAGGCAGCTCCAGGGCGGTGGAGGCATTTCCCGCAGTGGAAACCAAACTCAAAGCCCTCGCTCCTTTGACCATCCCGCCGCGCTCGCATTCTCATTCCTACCCTCTGCCCCTGCCTGTCGGTCCTGCAGGCCCTGTGCCGGTCCCTGCCGTCGTCCCCACCCATATTACGAGCCCCTGCATCTCAGTCACCCCCGCGTCGCCCCTGCCCCCTCAGCAGTTCTTCGACGTCCTCCCCACTGTCCGGCAGCGCTCACTGTCCGCGACGTCCCTCGTCCTCACATTTCCGCACAATACCCCGGCGGCTGCGGTCCAGGACCAGGTTCAGGACCCGCGTGCAGTAGGCCTTGGGCTCCCATCACGAAGCCTCACCCCAGACATCAGCCTCGCTCTCGATTTCCCGGCCCGCTCTGCCTCCCCAGCACCGTCTCTCGCGCCCTCTAGCGTTTCGACGACTTCTGTAGCTAGCAAGGGCGGCATGGCGACCCTCCGACGCATCACGTCTCGCGCACGCCTCTTCGGCCGTCGCACGCTCTCGTCCGCGTCCGAGCCGTGGGACCTCGACGACGACGAGACGGTCGTCGGCCACAGCACTAGCCAGGGCTCACAGTCGCTCGACGACCGGGCGTTGCGCCCCGGGAGCAAGTCACGCCCTGGCACGGGCTCAACGCTCGGGCCCGGGGGCTCGGACATCCAGAAGGGGTACGGACTTGGCGGCGGGGCAAGGCGCGTGGAGATTGCGGAGGTGACGAGGACGCCGGAGGGCGACGTGTGGGTGCCGATGGAGGTCGAGGATGTCGTCCAGAAGCTGCGCGACCTGAAGCTCCCTTCGAAGTTCCGGACGTGAGCTCCTCGCTTCTCTTTCTTCCCTCCCCCTCTTCTCGCGTCCGAACAAGCTTCAGGCGCGAAGCTGCTTGGACACCCGGACGGCCACGCGTCCGATCTGGGTCGCGGCGCGAGGAGGGAAGACGCGCGGGTGGAGACGCCGCGGCTGCCTCCTTGCAAGATTTGGTTTGGATTAGGCCTGTGGGATTATGGCATGGGTGTCAAGATGCTGAGCCCGAGTCTGCCCAGCTCGGCGACGCGGACCCTGTGCCCTTGGCACTTGCCCACTCTTCCCCCGATTGGACAAAAGGCTGCGTATGTCGTCGAACAAGTATTCCACGATGATCCTTGCCTTCAGTGACTATTGCTATCTCGGACCCGCGCTCTGTGCGCACCCTTCTTTCCCCAATCCCGCTCATTGTTCCCACTGTCTCTATACTCTGCTCACAATACAGGCTGTACCAACCGCCGTGGTGCACCGCCCCCCGCCCCATTTATATGCCAACGTATTATGTAATACCATAGCCTAAAAGGCATACATGCCATGAATGCTCGCTTGTATGTTTGTAATACGAAATCTCAACTAGTGTAGGATTCTCTCCATGTCTCGACTGGTTCACCGGTTCTTCCATCACATCGCCATACAGGGCTCGTACTACGTACCATGCACGTTATCCACTCCATATTCACTTGTTCCGTCTCTAGATATGGATGGTAGATCGACTTATTGCGTCATTTTCACTTCACGAGGACTCTCTCACAAGTTGCATTTACCTATACTTATCGGATCTTCCATTCAGACATCTCACCGACGCCGCCGGGACCGGTGGGCTTGCGAACTCCCGAAGATTTGGGTGAGATTGTCGGGCGCGCCTCCCGAAGATGCATGACCTGGATCGTGCGCTGCGTTCCCACTTCACCCCCTCTCCGCCAGCTTCATTTGTACGATGGCGAAGAATTATCTGACGGGGAATTGACATGCGTGGCATAGATTCGCGAACGCAGCGACAGACACTGGCTGCTAGGGTGGCTGGTAGCCTGGAGGCATACACTCCAACATGCAAGCAGGTTCGGATCCACGCCCGTCAAAATATATATATACACCTGGGAGGAAACGGCCTCAATGCCTTCGCGAGTTCTCATTCACAGTCGGGCAGCCAGCCAGGTCAGTGCTAAAGCATATCTACAGAATCTCCACGGAACAATTGGCAGCCAGGGGCGTAGCGACCCTAGAGCTCTTATGTAGCACACACATACCCTCGCTGCGGAAGACACGCCTCGACTTCGTACTGTCCCCCTGGAGCTGTGCTGCGTTTGTTTTGACCCGCCTTCTTACGTCGTGCGATGATCGCTCTGCTGCACAAACATGTATCCTCTATCTCCGGTTTATCATCTATCAGAGGGTCGCTGTCGCGTCGCCCATGTCGGGGCTGCCAACTTCCAACATCTACAACCGTGGAGCCGCCACAGCATTGACAATGTCACCTGCGCTGGAGCTGCCCTGACCAACGTTCTCATCGCCCACCGCTTCCCCGGAACCAGAGCCAATTCCATACGGACCCGCATATTTCCCGAACGCCACAGACTCAACAGGCGTCGAAGAAGACGCGCATCCGAGCCGAGCCTTGAACGCCGTCTCCTGCTCCTCCGCTTTGCGGTCCAGCACGCCGAGCACCTCCTGGGTATCCAAGAACACCTGCAGCGGGGCGGCCACCGCCGCCGCCGCCTCCCTCGTGCCCGTGTCAGCGTCGACAGGCGCAAAGGGCGAGGCAGGAGGGTCCTCCTTGAGCTGCTGCGAGACGAGCTGGACTGAGAGCTTCCTGCGGGTGTGCGCGCCGGTGGACGGCCGCACGAGCTTGTTGTACGCGTCGACGACCTCGGCCAGGGTGAGCGCGCGGATCACCTCCGCGTCTTTCTCGTCTGTCAATGCCAATGTCGTTGAGAGCATCGTGTCAGCTACTGTAGCTCGCGCATATACCCATCGAGCACGATTGACCCCGAGGGTACGCATGGCATTGCGAGGTTCCAAGTCCAACATCGCCCACCCTCGCCCCTACTTCGTCTTTTGCCCCACGCCACCCGCTCGTACATCACGCGCGTCGCCTGTTGTGGTCGCGGCGAAAACGCGGAAGAGGGCCTGGAGTCTCGACGTGCGAACCGCGAAACGCGCAATGCGGAACGCGGGAGCCCGAAGCCCGAGGGTGGGGGCCACAGAACTCACAGGCTAAAGCCCACCGCGACCGCGATAAGGCGAACGCGCACCCAGCGCGGAGCCAATGCATTGGAGCTGGGCGGACGGAGGGGACGGAAAGAACGCGAGGCGCACACACAAGAACATTGAACAAGAACGGGAACTCACGCCGAAGGAAGTCGCAGTGCCCCGCGCGGATCCGGTCCCAGAAGCGGTTCGTCTCCTCGCCGATGTTCTTGGGGTGCTCCAGCTTCTTGACCACCAGCCCGTCCTTGTGCATCGCGAACTCGGCGTCCGGGAGCGCGGCGAGGCGCGCCGCGAATGCCTCGAGGAACGTGTCGACGCGCGCCTCGCAGTACCACGGCGCGCGCGTGCTCTGCACCCGGATTCCGAGCCCGTGCGTGCTGTGCGCCACGGACCAGGGCGCGACGATTACGACATACCTGTAAGGGACGGGGAGAAGGAGGGGGGGGGGCGTGGCCCGCGTCAGTGCTGTCGGTTCTCGCTCCTTGGTAACCAGATGTCCGTTTTGGAGATGGGGGAGGGGGCGTGCGAGATCGGATAGACAGAAGAAGGGCCCCGGCTAGCGGACGCTGTACAGTAAGTACGTACCCAAGCTGTTCCTTGGTGCGCAGCTGCGTGAAGCAGGGCTCCCTGATCAGTTGATGGAGCAGCGCGGCGATGTTGCGAAGCTTGATGTCGGAGGACTCGCCAAACTGGCAGAAGTAGGAAACGGCGCTATTCACCTCCTTCGCGTTCGCGAGTCGCTTGCGCGTGACAACGTTCGAGCCTGCGAGTGGGGTTCCGGGGAAGGGGCAGGGGTTCCGCGTATCTCATGCATCAGCCTTGTGGCCGAGATAACAATCACAGGACGCTGACCTGGAGGCAGGATAAGGGACCGTAGCTGCTGTGCTTCGCTCGGTAGAAGCGGGCGCGACTTGAGGCACTCTTCAGTGAGGGAGAGGAACTCCAAGGAACGCTGTACGCGTGCATGGATAAGCGATTCAATGGGGCCTGAATGGGTAGATTATCCGCACCTCTCGAGTAAAGTTGCCAGTGACAAGCATGTCTATGGACACCTTGGCGAGCAGCGCGTCCCGATGGCGCTCGATCTCAGCCTCCGTGATTGCTAAAGAAACCGATGTCATTTACGGCAGCAGACCTTGGACTCAAACTGCGCTCACAGGAAAGCTCCCTGACCTTCATTGCAGGCGTCCAAGTCCTGGGCCGGAAATACCATGTGGCAAACGTGTTCGCGAGATTCGACGGCTGGCCGAGGTAGAAGTTGTCGTACTGACGCTTGAGCTACGTTTACGACAAAAGCTTGTTAGATGAAGGAACGAAACAACGAACAACGACGATCTCGGAGTGTCCTGCCAACCTTCTCTTTAAGCACCCGGAGCCTATCCGGCAGCACGACGAGATCGCGGAGCTTCTCCAGGACTATCCGCAGCAGGACATCCAGCTTGTCGTTATAGCCCGCCACGCCAACATACATGCCGTCGACACTGGCAGAGACGGAGTAGCGAGCGTCCGCAAGGCTCGCGGCGTATGTAATTTCCGCGAGGGCATCATCGATGTGGTCGACCAGCAGCCTTAATCGAAATCCAATTAAGCCGACATTCGAGGAAGTGGAGGCCGCAGCAGCTTACCGTGTCAGAAGGGCGTGGCGAGGCGTCACAAAGACTAGTGGGCTACAGGAACGGTGATCAGCGAGGTCGAGGTCAAGGACGCTGCACGCCCTAGCGGCATGGCTATCGCGAAATAATACCGCACCTCTTCACGAATATGCGAACGTGGGCTTTGGGCATCCAGAACTGATCGTCCTTCTTGTGCCACAGCTGCGAGAGGTCCGTGCGCTTCACGAGGACCGGGTATTTGGTGGGCTGCGAAATGGTAAGGGCGAGCGACGTTAATTAGATAAGGACGAGGGTCAGCGGGACTTCCACGATACCGACCTCAGCGACCTCAACCTTGTCGACGGACAGATCGGTGGGGATGAAACGGTTGACTGGCGGCAAGGCCAGCTCAGGGTTGCCGTTCGCCTTGCGGAACTGCGTGGCAAAGGATCACATATTGAACGCACTGGAGATCAGAAGTTGCACGCGGGCTGGATGGCGACTCACCCTCTCTAGCAGGGCCTCATCCATCTTGCGGACGGCGTATTGCGTACCATACCATTTCTCCGTCTCCCACTGCACGTCCTTCCCAACAACATCCTCGAGGTGCACCTGGGCTTGGAGGAAAACCCTGGCACGCTCCGGTGTGAAACTATCCAGCAGCTCCTTTTGTATCTCGTCACCGTCACCAAGGTATAAGCTTGGGCCACTGATAAGGCGCTCCGTTGAGTACGGCTCTGACGCGAGGCGGGCGAGCTTGACGGCGTAGGAATGTGGCTGCTCCTTGGGCATGAAGCGGAAGCGGGTCTCCGCCATGCTGGCGACCTCGGCATAATGGTAGTCGGGGAGGGGGAACGAGCGACGGAGGAAAGAGATGTACTCGAAGACGGTCTCTAGCACGGCGTCATGGTGGACTGCGGATGGGGCACGGAGGTGTCGTGTCAGGCGCCGTCCAGCTAGGAAGAGGGAGAAAAATAAAATAAAATGCTCACGGTAACCTTGCAGAGTTAAGCTGCCCGCAATGGCGAATGTTTGCGCGGAGCGGGTGTGGCCAGAGACCGACGCGCTGAGGGCCAGAAGCCACCCTTGTTTCTTGAGATATGCGTAGATGCTTCCGTACCCTTCATGGCCTAGGAAATGGCCAAGGAACGACGTTGGTTTGGAGGTGGCATAGGCCCGTAAATCGGGGAGCTCGAATTCCAAAGTGAAGGCGTAAAAGTCCTTGACGGTCTCGACGAACACAACAGTCTAGGAGCACAGTACTCAGCGCGCATCACAGCGGAAGACGAACCAGGAAGAACCCCCGAAGAAGGGGGTCAGAGATACGGGGGAAGGACTAGGAGGGGAGGGAGGAGGCACATCGCCGGCGGAAATGTTGCACCTACCCCGTTCTGCTCCGAACCCCAGAAAGGCTCCTTTACCGCGGGGTTGGGCTCGTAACCACGGTTTGCAATCTTCGAGAATACGGGTACGAGGAGCGACGTCAAGGACTCGAGCGGCTCTATGGCACGGTCAGCATGTCAACCATCAGGCGATATTCGTTCGCAGCTGAGGCGAGCGGACAGGGAACCAAGGGGGAACATTCCGCCACTTAGAGTCCGCTAGTCAGTAGCCACAGACAGCAACACGAGGCCACAATTCCGAAGTACGTCCCGCACCGTAAGCATGGATGCCACTGACCATACACTGACCTTTTCCGATCACGGCGAGCACCATGCGGCTCGCGCAGTACTGCTGTTCCCACCACTCAACAAGGCGGCGGCGGGTCTCTAGCAAAATTGTAGCCTCGTCCTCGTCCGGGATGCCCTTGCGCCCCATATCGGTGAGGCTCTCATAGTTGCCGGTACCGAAGTTGCGTATAGGGTGTCCCGGCAAGGCGAGGTGTTTCCTGATCTGAAGCAGACGCCGGGCATCATTCTGAAGATTGCGCTTGAACTCTGCGTCGACTGCGTTGATCTCGCGGGCTGCGAGGGACTCGGTGAAGAGGGGGGCGTGGAAGAACGCGGCGAGACGGTCGAGCCCGCCCTGCAGCTGGGCAGGGTTGATTGAGAAAAAATAGTGGGTAGACATTGGGCCGGTCACTCCATTTTTCGCGCCACCGTTTGCATTGATGAACTGCAGGAATGAGGCATCGCTGAATTGGGGACGTCGGGCGACTCACAGACGCGAAGTCGCCTTCGTCCGGGTAAGGATTAGAGCCCTGGATGGGTTGAGCATCAGCATGGTGTCCAGGGGTGATGCTTGCCGAAAGTTAGAACCACCAGTGGGTGTGGAATGGCCCAGAGAAGCGGGCCACAAACGAGAGGGCAAAGTGGGAAGAGAACGTTCCAAAATGGAAGGTAGGCGGCACTGTGTTCGAAATCAATTGGATAAGAAGATACGTAACCTTCATAATCATGTGTTCGCAGTAGTGTGCCATGCCCTGTGCATCACTCTAGATCAGGCAGGTAATATTGTCGAGCGATGAGCTTGAGACAGAGGGAGGGAAGGAAGGGAAGCGCACTGGATCATAAATGTGGCCGACGGAGAGCGCCAAGCAGGCGGCGGCCTTGTCTGCGTCTGGGTCGTGTATGAGGACTGCGCGGAGGGCGTTCTGGAGCTGGAGCACGCGGTATTGTCTGTCATCGAGCGAGGGCTTCTGGAGATGGCCTGTGAACACTCGGTACGCGGGGACGGCGCCCGCAGCGGGGACGAGGTTCCAGGAGGCCATCTGGGAAGGGGATCGGGCGGGAAGCCTAGAAACGAGCGATTGTATTTTGAGGGTACCGGGGACGAATGCCGGACGCGAGGGCGAGGTGGAGGCGGGAGACGAGAAGGGATTCGGTGCCAGTAGACGGCTCTCGCTGCCTGCTGCTTGGCCCGGCTCGTGCGGCTGATTGGTTGGGCCAGTCTGCTCTGCCAGGACGTCCGCGTCAGGTCTCCAGCCCGGCGATCCAGCACGATCGCCCAGGACGAGCAGCACGCGCACCCACACCGCCGCCGACCGTCCACTGCCCGCCGGAGCGCCCGCGTGCACGGAGGCAAATCGCCCGAGGCTGCCCGGGGCTCCGCATCGCCGCAAATGGCAACCCTGTCCTCGCCGTCCGGCGCCTGATACGTTGGTACTTAGGCTTTTTGCAGTCCGCCGCTGGCTGCGCTCGCTCTGGCTCCTCCCGACCGTCGCTCGTCCGCCCCATCCACATCGGGCTAGGGGCCACCGTGTACCCTCGTCTGAATGCGAAGCGCTTACGGCACGATGACAACATAGGCTAATTGTGCGGACCGGGCCTGAGCCAGCGAAGCTCGAGAGCGTGCACCCGATCATTCCTGCTCTCACGTCTGCCTTCTGGGGGCCGGTTCTTCTTCTCTCATTTAGCGGAACGCCATGCCAGTGTGCCCCGAAGACGTGAGCGGCCTCCTAGCAGCGAATCCAGCGCACCCTGCAGACAGCAGGCCTGGAATTCAGGGATCACCGGGAGCAGCGAGACGTGCACGCGTTCGCCACACTCCCATATTTGTGACTTTCAGCCGACTCGCGGGTCGCGGGACCACCCACGGCCACCCTCCATTTCAGAGGTCCGTTTCACTTCCACCCTCGACGTGCTCCCCACGGTCCAGGCCATCGTAGAACCTCCGTCTCTCAGCCACTCACAGTCCTTCCGCGAGGATCATCCTCTGGCCACACGTCCCCGTGCTTCCTGCTTCCGACAGCCCAGATGGAAGCCGCCCCGACTGATGGCACGACCGTCGGAGCCCGACATTGGTCCTCCCCAGGCACGCGTCCCTTGTCGATGTCGGATCGATGCGTCTTCGACCACCCTCGACTGCCCGTACAGCGAATCGCAGCCCGCACAGCGGCCCACCCGACATCCAGCGCGCGATGATGGCCCCAACAGCGCCCTCGATAATCACACGGGGCTCCCGGGAACGTCAGTGGGCGTGCAGCCTGCCCGAGGGTGGCTAGCAGCCGCTTTGCAAAACCGTTCATCCCGGCCACAGGCCTAAGTAATTGTTCCGAGCGGTGAGAAGCCAATCGAGACAGCCTATCCCCAGCCACAACCTCCACAGTCGCCCGCTTGTCGCGCCTCTATTTCGCCTTGCCTTGTCCAAAACAGGGTCCTTTGTTCTCTTCTCCGACTCCGGTCTGGGCCCAGGCCGCCCGCGGACGTGGCTCCGTTGTCATAGTGCACACACGGTGCCACCACTTGCGCGCAATGACCACTGCCCACGCCCGAATCTCCAGATATCAACTGTCGTGGCGGAGGCCCTGCGGCCACGGCGTATATATACCCGTTTGCTAACCCCTCACCGCCGCATCACCAACCCGGGCGATCCGTCCTCCCTTGCGAACAACGATTGACCACTTTGCTCCCTCCAAACTGCTCTGCGTCCGTCTGCTGCGTACGTGTGTGGCCAGCGCCGCCTGTCTCACCTGCAAAACGTGAATGAATCTGATCGGTACTCGCCAGGCAGGCTGCAGCCATTCCGCCAGCTCCCTCCTCCGTTCCCAGCACTCCTTTGACCATCGTGGCGCAGTCGCCTCTGATCCTTTGTTTCGCTTAGGCCGCGACCCCCGCCGAGCGGGACTATATCTATACCCATGAGCGTAATGGCAGCCACCACAAGCCACAGCGCGCCCTACATCCACAGGTCATACCCCCTCGCGACCTCGACCGGAGACGCGTCCTATTCACCAGCTATGCTAGAGCGGCTTCGGAGGCCAGACCCCTACTCGCGGCATCTCCCGCCGCTCTCCCATACTCACCCTAGCGAGTATACCAGCACCAGGTGCGCACGTTTCTTCCGCGCGTAGCCATCCACGCACACCGAGCTAACAAATTCGACAAATCCATCAGTCATGGACGTACCCGCTCGTACGTCTACGAAAGGGCAGGCGCGCTTCCTTACCCGGAGTCTTCATCCGAGAGCCCTTCTCCACGGGAGGCACGGTCGTCGCTCCCCCAGGCCACCGCGTCCACCACGCAGAGCACCAGCATCAGCTTTGCCACCACCATCTCCGCGACCTCGACCTGGGCCATGTCCCCTTCCGCGTACTCGCCCTTGCCCTCCTCGACCAGCTCTTCATCTCCGGTCTCTCTCCCGCGCACGAGAACCCAGCCCCACTTTGCGATCGAGTCCGAGCAGAGCGATGTCGCTTCCCGAAAAGATCGCGATCGTTATCCTCTGGATGCCGCTGAGCGCAGGGCCCTTCCGGATCCTCTCCTTCTCCCCTCGCGCCCTGCCCCACAGGCACAGCTCGACCACGGCCACGGCCCCGTCCACGCGTATACCGACCACCGGCGCGCGAGCAGCATCTCGCCTTATCTCTCCCGTGGCGCCTCCCCCGCAGCGGCGCCCTTCACCGCGGAGCAGCGCCACGCATACAGAGACCGAGATTCAGAACGCATACGCGAACGGCAGGACAGCTGGTCGCCCGAGAGCGCGAGGCAGCCCCTGCCCCTGATATGGTACGTCTGTCCTCTTCCGTTCGCCCACGAGCGCCACCGCGGATACTCACTTGACCGTGTCCGCTTCTCCCGCTGCAGGGACCCGAGGCCCAGCCGCGGGGCTTCCCCGGAGTTTGTACAGGGCTGTTCGAGCTCGAGCTCGGCGCGTGCTAGGGGACGCTGGGCGCTACCGCCACCGAGCCCAAGCCCCAGCCCCAGCACGAGCTCGTACAGCGCGTCCGGCCGCACGGACACGGATCCCACCGATGAGGACGACCTCCAGCTGCAGCAGCCATCTCATGTCAAGGTTGAGCCGGACCAGGACCAGGACCAGAGGCACGAGGGCATCATCCTTCCATCCTTCCGCAGCGCATTCCCGAGCGCCCCGCCCTTGTGGCACTCGCACTCGCAACCCTCGCCCTCGCACCCGCCCTCGCCGTTCCTCTGGGATGCCAGCGCGTCCGTATCCCCCGCCTCCCTCCGCCGAGACGCGATAAGTCCGCTAAGCAGTCGCTCGGCCGCCGGCTCGCCGGCGCCTTCTAGTGCAGAGTATGCGGGGCCGAGCGCGGGATCGGCAGTGCCAGCGGCTGCAGCCTGGGGCCCCAGATCGGCCGTGTTCCGACACGACGGTGCGGACGACGGGCTTCCGGGCCTCGTCTCCGACGTCCGTTCGAACTTGAACATCTCGCACGCGCGGAGCGAGCGCCCCGCGACGGCGGCTGCGAACGCCCAACACACCCACGCACGCCAGCAGACGCAGTGGAGGGTGCACCAGGGTCCCCCCACCGCAAATCTCAGTCGCGCTCGCCCCGCGCCGCTGGACAACCTCCCGCCGGTCGGGGCGGCGCTCGCTGAGCTCCCGGTGATGTCGCCCACGCCGAAGAAGTACCGCTTTGTGACGAGCAAGCCCGCCGAGATGAAGTATGCCGAGGATGATCTCGACACGCGCCGCCGTCCTGTCACCGTCAGCCCGAGCGGCACGAAGCGGCGCTACCCCGGCGCGTCATCCGAGTCGAGCGTCGACGTGCCTCTCACGCCGCCCGAGACGCCAGAGGACGAGGACGACAGCAGCGCCCCGCGCAAGCGCAGACAAGGCGAAGACGCGCAGCCCGCGTACGAGAACTCGTTCTCGACGGAGGCGGGGCCCGGGACTGGAGGAGCGGGAGCGGGGGCAGGGGGAAGGTTCGTGCGGAGCACGCGGGGCGCAATCGTGCCCGCGTACCACTACGACACGGAGCGTGCGCTCAAGTGCGCGTTCCCCGGGTGCGGGGCGGTGCTGACGGGCAAGAAGAGCGAGACGGCGAGCCACATGCGCTCGCACTTCCTGCAGGCAGTCGGCGAGACGCTCAAGTGCCCGTGGCCGGCGGACGCGAACGCCGAGGACGGGAGCGGGGGACGCGGGTGCTGCGGGATGGCGTTCAAGGACAGCGCGAACTTCGGGAGACACGTGAGCTCGAAGCACATCCGCGCGGAGGAGTACCAGTGCAACCGGTGCGGGCGGCCGTTCGCGAGGCGGGACGCGGCGCTGAGGCATATGAAGACGCTGTGCCGAACAGACGGGACGGGGACGAGGAGGAAGAACGAGAAGAAGGCTAAGGCTAGGACGGAGGAATATGAAGAGGGTGAGTACTTCCTCGAACCCGTCAAACCATCCTCGTCATCGCGCTGACTGTCACCTCAGTACACATGTTCAACGATTAGATGCGGACCCAAAAAACACACGGAATGGGGAAACACGATGCTGAGGATTGCCACGGGACATTACAGGAGCAGGATAGTTAGGACATTCTCATTTATTCTGGACACGGACATGGACCAGGACTGCAGTGGGTTGCGAGACCACATATTATGATCATGCAGCGCATAGATTGCCCATCCAACTGACGCTTCCTCGAGCTTGTTTACGATCAGGTCGTCGTATGTACGCGGAGCAGTGTAGCATAATTGTATTTGTGGGACTGTAAGGAAGTATCTGTCGCTTACCATTCGATTTGAAGGGTCGGAATATAATGTTGCTCCATATCGTTCCTCGGTCACTTGGCGTTCGATGGATTGAACCCGTCATTAACGCGTGACGTCACGCGTCGTGGGTGCTTCTGCCTCTTACTGTTCCCGCCCAGCGATAACGAAGCGACGACTAAGGCCCCGTTCGGCACGTCGGACAGGACTAGGCTTACCTGCGAAATTTAGTCCGTCGTCGAGAGACCTCAGACTAGGGGCGAGGCCCCAAACCGGAACGATCATCGGAAACTTGCGGCTCGGTTTGATGGGAAGTTGGAACAGAGAGTTACGCCTGTGACCTTCGCCCACTGTCACAAGCCGGAGGACTCGCGCGAGGGGCACGACAGAGAGGGGGTCTCCCTTCTGGCGGACGCGCAACACTTTGGCGGTCCGCGAGACCTAAATTCAATGCTAGTTGTCAGTATTAGGCCTTCTATGGATTTTTTAAGTGTTTCAACACGTCCCGGGTTAGGATACTATCTCGTTGCACATCGATTGAAGAGCCTGATGCACATCCCTTCGCGCAGGCACTGTTTTCGGCTATATTGGATGAAACTACTAAGCGCCAGGTGTATGCGACTGAATTATCCAAAGATTTCTCTGCTTGGTGGGGCGCGAGTGAAGACAGGCCCTCGAGGAAGGTGCCAGGATGGTGCGAGGGCTCAAAGACGTGACATTGTCGTGACTGCTAGCACAGCCGCCCGACCGTAATCCTATCCTACTCGACCGGACGCTGCGCCACCGGACTATCAATGCCGGCGCTTTTTCAGCTAATCCAACCCTATCCTACTCTTATCCGGCGCACCGAACGGGGCCTGAACCCATGGTGTATACCTTCTTGCGCTTGAGGCCAACCCCCTTGCGAGGCCAGCTTGCCCAGGAACCTCATACGCATTCCGAATCTTACCGATTCTGGACCCCAACTTAACGCTGTCTTCCGTCCACCTAAAACCCTAACTGTTGGCCATTTCAGTCAGTATGCTGTTGTGCGAGATATTAAACTCATATACATCTCATCCTCAATTCAGATTCATCCTAGATGTGAAGAGCTCGGTTGCCTGCGTGTCTCGCTCTCGGCCACTCCTCACCGAGCGCCAAGTCACGAGCAGGCACAAACATCCTGCCAGCACATGTTGTGCCCTCTGCGCGCGCGCTGCGGGGGTAGCCTACGCCGGGTAGGCGGTGAGACGTAGCCAAGCCTTACTCGAGCCAGTAACGTGGTCTAGCAATTCAATGGCCCTGAACTTCCACCATGTAGCCCACCAATCTTCCCTTCAGTGAGAATCG
Source organism: Ganoderma meredithae (assembly GCA_022814645.1). NCBI lineage: Eukaryota > Fungi > Basidiomycota > Agaricomycetes > Polyporales > Polyporaceae > Ganoderma > Ganoderma meredithae. The sequence continues at coordinate 4,682 of JAKLMY010000088.1, read as the reverse complement.
CCGCGCCGCTGGCGGCGTATGTGAAGGTGTTAGCCGACCTATAACAGCCTTTAATTGAGAGCGCTGGTCCGGACATTGATGGTCACCGCGATCTCGCTAGATACCCGATGCTGAGCTCAACTCCTGCTAACGTTCGTCGACTGGGTACATAAGACGATGCTCGACGTTTCCTCCCCGTCGCGCTCGTTCAATCCACTCTGTTCTTCCGTCCATGGTCTTCAGTGTCAAAATGTTCCGTCTGTCGTTCCTCGCCGTCCTTGCTTTCGTTGCTGCCGCTCTCGCAACCCCTTCGCTCTTGCTCGAGGTATCAGGACCCTCAAATGTCTACGGCGTCGACAACTTCAACATCACCACGACAGTGAAGAACGCGGGCGATGAGGTCGTCAGGCTCCTCAACCACCCTCGGGGGCCGCTGTCCGATCTCCCGACGGACATGTTCACCATTACCAACCGGCACGGCCTCAGCCCGGACTTCGTCGGCGTTACCGTGAGTGATACTGTTACACGCTCGGCGAAGAATGCGGCCTGACGAACTTGGAACTCTAACTTTGTATTCACCAGGCGAAATACTCCCCTTCGGCGGCTCTTGCATCTACGGACTACCATGCGTACACCGTTCTCGCGCCTGGCGAGTCCATCTCAATCCAGCATGATAGTATGTTGTCATTCTTCGCAAGACATATGGGCGTCTTCTTAACGTCTGGTTTAGTCTCAGACGCATACGACTTCTCAACCTCTGGTCCCGGTCAATACGTCGTCATGATGAAGAACTTTAACACGTTCTATTACGTCGCGGATGGCAAGATCTCAGCGCTCGTTGGCGGCAGCGGCCACGCTTTCCACACCGTCAACGTTGCCGGCAACGCCAGGTCGTCCAAAGAGCGCGCTCACAAACGCATTGGTGGCTACTGCGAGCCCTGGCAGGAACGCGCGATCGATGCCGCGATCCTTCTCGCCGAAAAATATCTCAACCACGCAATTGAGTGGGTGCCAAGTTGTCCCGGTCGGTATCGGCGCCTCCCATGGCTGATGTCGTTCTCAGGTCCCTGTCGAAGAACGGCCCTAAGGGCACTGGGTACAAGCGGTGGTTCGGGCATGCACTCCATGGCGACAGACACACCTCGGTCTCCGGCCACTTCCACACGCTGGCCGCGAACAACTTCTCTGAGTACACGTATGCCTGCAACGCGCACTTCTGTGCGAACCGCCCCGGTCTCTTCGGCTACGTGTACCCCAACAAGTGAGTACTACTTACTATCTCCGATGGCCGTGGGTATGCGCATTGCTTACGAAGGAATGCGCCCTAGGTTCGGTACCGTCCACCTGTGCGGCCAGTTCTTCGATGCTGAGGTCGGTGGCCACAACTCCCGTGCGTCCACGATCATCCACGAAGTAAGGCACTGAATTGGTCAAGACGCCACCCGGTTGAATTATTGCTAACATGGTCGTCAACCTCAGGCCCTCCATTTCGCGAAGAACGGTGCCGTCGACGAGCACGCGCACGGCGAGGGCCTCGGGCAGGAACTTGCGCGCAGCCACCCCCACCTCGCGGCCGCGAACGCGGACAACTACGAGTACTTCGCCGTCGCCGCGTTCGGCGATGGTCCCGAGAGCGACGCGTCCGTCCTCCTCACCCAGGTGCACTTCGGTAAACACATCTTGGACCTGTGATTGCGTTGGTGGGGTGCGTTGACTCAGTACGATTTTGCCATCGGGCGCGGGGGCATCGACAGTGCAACTTGAACCAGAGGACGCAGCTCGTCGTGAACCCGAATCTGAATTGGAACTGGAAATGCTGTCGCTGATGCCCGTGGAAAAGGAGGCGGCTCGGATGGCAGGAGTCGCTACCATGGACCATTTATTCATCCCATTCCATTGAGCACGCGTGCTGCCAGCTGTGCTGGCCTCGTCCGGTATCCCCTTCCATGCGGGCTACTGTCTGCACTAGTACATTTTTCTTGTAAAGGGTCACTCATTTGCCTGTCGACTGTTGTTTACATGCTATCGGACTTGCATAAAACGGACTCGGCAACCCACACCTTACTATATTGTACTTACACGATCTTCGGTGCTAGCTCCAATAATTACTCTACAGCAGTCGTCATACTTTCAATTCCTGAATTCAGTATACGGATAATTTCATGTTCATTCTTGTCTCTGGTACATGTCCGGAACCGCCAACATACTCCCTCAGTGTGTGGGCGTCTAGAAGTGCAACTCCACCCTGGGCAGACTGGGACGCCTTACTGTTACTGAACGCCTTGCGATTGAGGCCACTGGCACTGACAACCAATTATTCTCTCGAATACATCATGGATGTGTTGCAGGCATCGGACGCACAACAGCGCTGCTGAACTGCAAATGTGTACTCCCCAGATTACAACCCCGCCCTGCCCTCAACACTTTCGGCGGTCACATAAGTCACGACATCCACATCTTGCCGACCAGCCAAGTAGCTCCTGCACTTCGAATCCACAGGCTTTCATCGCAATGGCGCAGACCGACAAAACTGACTATTCTACTGCTTATCTTGAACTTGCACACCGCACCGAGTTGGCAAAACAGGGTAACGCCACAACTTGGTTGTGGTTGTACGATAGGCTGATAGCCTGTGAGAGCGACTTCCACTTCATGCTTCTTGGGTCCTATAAGACACCGACGACACGGTCTTCAACCGCAGGTTTCAATTGTGACACGATCTACCAAGGTCCGGAACACCGAATCACCGTCGAGACGTTGTTTAGGATCATCAGGCGTTGTTACCAGGGTCTATCGGACGATTCACCTACTACACGGCTTGCCATGGTACTTGTTCTACTTCAACCCCTTGCCAATGATCCTGAGGACTTGGACATGAGCGACGAAGATGCTATCAGATGCCGACCTACATTGCCAACTTGCAGTCCTGAGGTTCAACGTACAGCACAGGTTGAGGCAGGAGACTATACGTTATATTTCTTTGCAAGTGCTAGTCTCACTACCCCGCCTGTCTTCAACTCCATACGTACGTCATTCATTGACGCTTTCCCAACGTAAAGGTCCAGCGCCCGGTACGGCGGTATACAAGGCCATGGACAGCAAGCCTAATAATCAGGCTACGTGGTTATTTTCAAAGTTCGATGGTGTTGCATGTTTCCCATCATTCTCCAAAAGAAACCTTCCACCCATTGTGAGTACAATGCTCAGCGTCTTAGTAGACCCAACTTCATGTATCAGTGTCGATGCGTGACTATGACAGGCAAAGATGCATGAAGACTTGAAGGCAGCAGCCCTCCTTCTCTCTCCCTCACAACCAAGGACTGTGTGTTGTGACAAGCACCCAAGGAATTGGGGGCGAAGACGAAACCGGAACCACTGAGCTTCGGTGGATCTACCCGCCCCCTATCAAGGTTTGGGTGAGTCATATCATCCGACTGCGAGTCATTGAAAGTCTGCGTTGGCTTACCTCCATTACTGTAGGATCCGTGTTATCCTCATTGCCCGGAATTACGCTCAGCGTATAGCCTTACCACCAGGAGTAGTTGGCAGGCATCAGGGTTATTTGAAGTCCCTCAAAATTTGATCATGATGCGTGAAGGTATATACGGCCTTTTCGTGGATAACGCGTTTGAAATGGATGTAAGCTCCTTCTTTCCATTGCGTTGAGGTATTAAATACGTTGGCTCAACTCGCAACACTTCAAAGGCGTCCCTCCAGGGTCAAATCTGCGTTTTCCACAGCTCTGAAACAGTGAAGGAGAAGATGCCGCATCCATTTCTGGCGGTGGCGGTCCAGGATGAGACGAGCAGAGCCTTTTTTCGAGAACGTTTTCAGCAGTGCCACATGTCGGGTTTTATTTGCAAATATGTGAAGGATCAGGCTGAATCCCGCGTGGACACAATTTGGCACATGAAGCGGTGGAGATTGCCCAAGGATGGAAAAATACTCAAAGCGGGAGAGTGGCCTCGACACGAGTGGTGGGATACGGAGACAGGAGCAGCACTGAAAGAGTGGTTGTTACATAAGGAAAATGTGCTCAACAACATGAGCTACTCAGATTCAGATTCGATTTCAGATTCAAACTGAATTACAAGGAGCTGATAATGCTAGTAGACCGGTGTGGCGGCGGCGGCGGGGTCGGCGTCAGACAAAGACGCATCGAGGCTTGCCTCCTAGGAGATACATACCCTGTCATCAGTTCACGATGAATTATATACCAGGGGACTTTGCTCCATAGCAGTCATCGATGTCCCCCCGGGCACCAGTTACTCGCCGACGCCGGAAGGGCTTCCAGCAAGCACACAACCCTCAGCGTCGCAACCAGCCGACTAGCGCGCGTTCCTTGAAGCTTGAGGTAGCAAGCGGCATCCAGGGGCCAGGGCGACTGGGCAAGTGATACTGATTCTTCCAACCGGTCAATTTAATTGAATACATTCGTAATACTATCACTGAACCAGTGTTGCAATTGCTGGGGTCTTGTTCGAAAATCTCTCCCTCCGTCCCTCAATTCGGGCGCTTTATTAATTATATAACTCAGTGCCTTCTTGACTACAATCCTATCTTGTTTTTGTCTTTTTATTCGTCTCCGTTGAGTCTCCGCCGCTAATCGAGCGAGTCCAGGCGAGTCCCCCTGCGACTTCTCATCTAATCCAAGCTATTTTCAATCTCCGCCGAGGCTGATGTCCTCGATTGTCACGCTTTCC
>JAKLMY010000087.1:0-101728 GCA_022814645.1 Ganoderma meredithae | reverse complement strand
ATCATCGCTGTCCCTATCACTATCCTCTTGGGAAGCCAGCGACTCGTCCGACGACGAGAGCGTCAGATCGGTGAGCGTAAAGGTGACGGGCATCACTTTCGCGACTCGACGGCCGACGACTGCTCGAAGAGACGGCTGACCATGACCATACCACTCGTTGGGATTGCGACGCATGGCGAGCAGCTCACGCAGCAGCTCCGCATCCTTGCTGTCCTTGCTGCTGCTGTTGCCATTATCGCCGCCGCCGCTACCGCCCTCGCTGTCGCTCGAAGGGAGGATCGGCATTGGTTCTCTGGGCTCGGCCATGTCGATGTCCTTGACCTCGACGACACTGGCGCGCCTGCACGCGCCGCGTGGCCGAGGCAGCCTGACCCGAATGACCGCGGTCTCGTCCTCCGCTGTCGTCCATGGATCGGCACCAGTCTGAGGATCTTCCGGCGCCATGGTGACCTCGGAGACGGGGACACTCCTAGGGGAGGGCGCAGGCATGGGCGAAGGCGAAACAGGGTCTGGGCCACGCACGGGCACGACGGGGACGGGGATGGGAAGGGACCGGCTGACGGAACGCACGGGGAGGGGCCGCACTGGCCGGATGACGGAGCGGACGTGCGGCAGCCGCGTGTGCTGCACCTCGGAGGTCGGCAAGGCAATCTCGACGTCCAGGATGAGTGCCCCTCCGTAAGCCGCGCCCATTTCGATGTCCCGGATGGGCATCTCGATGTCGGACGAGCCCATCTCGACGTCAAGGGTGGGAGACTGGGGAGGGCCCGTCGGCGGGCTGTAGACGACGAGGGATGCGGGAGATGCATAGACGGGAAGCGTCTGCGTCTGTGGCTGGGGCTTGGGCTGCTCGAGAGGCGGCCACCACTCCATGTACTGGTGCTCAGCGAGAGTGATCTTGACTGCGGGTGCGGGCGTCGTTCCTGTGATGATCACGCAGTCGTCCTCGTCCTCTTTGTCGTACTCGCCATCACCTCCGAATAGGGACTTGTCGCCCTCGTCGCTATCCCCGAAGAGGCACTCTGGAGTGATGGGGGGCTGCGGCAAGCGGCGGACAAGGAGCGTGCCAGCCCGTGGCGATGTGCTGGGGAGAGGGACCGTGCTGGAGGGCGTGACCGGGTTCTCGACCTGTGGGCTCATGGGTATGTCCTGTACTGCTTGGGAAGGAGCCGCGGGGGCAAAGGCGGAGAAGGACGTGAACACGGGGCCTGGATGAAGATGGAGAGGCTCGACGACTTGAGCTCGGATGTTGTCCTCCAACACGTCGCCCATGACCACATCCTGTTGAGAAGCGGCGAGCCACTGGAGCGGAGTAGCGACAGGAGACTGGACGGAGAATGATAAGCAACCTGGCGTGGAGGAGTGGCGATGAGCATAGTCACGTCACAGTCTTCGGACATGGCTCCGGGCAGCGCAACGGGGCGTTGGTGGAACCGGGATGCCGCAAGGACTGGGCTGGATAGTGGTGCCTTCACGCCCATCTGCTGACCATGGAAACCAACGTCGTCGACGCTGGGAAACTCGGTGTCAATGCACATCGTGGATGGCGGCGCCAGCATACTCAGGTCAGGCTCATCGCTCTCAATGCGGACGGGAGCGTTCGAAGCTGTGGCCAGCAGCTGCGAACGACGATGGGGGACGTCCGCGAAGAGCGATGGCTGGTGCGAGTGGATCTGTGCATCGGGAGTGATAGAGTGTCTGGCGTAGCTGAGCTCCTCGCCAGGGGCGAGTGCAGACATCGACTGCCAGTGGGCAATGCGTGCGATTGCCTACATGTACATGCTGTCAGGATAAGGTACCTGATAGCCAAGTCATCCAACGTACCTCAGCAGTTTCCTCCTCAGTGCGCAGGCACGGTCTGATAGCGGACCAAGTCGGATGTGACCTTCGCCCAGAACGACGGATGTTGACCAGGAACTGAGGAGTGCCTGGCCTCCCGTCGCCCTCGAGGTGATCGTCATAGAAGTCGAAGGATGGGGCTGGCTGCGGCTGCGGCCCCTGGTGGTCACGCTCCAATTCGCCACGGCGGCGACCGATCCACGAAGACCCAGTGGGTGTACTCTGACCTCGACGGGAAGACAGGTCCCTTCCTGAGATGAGCTGCGAGTGAAGGCGAGGCAATGTAAGGGCCTTTGAGACCTTTAGGATAGTGCTCAATGCGGTAGGGTGGGAGGTAGAAGGCAGCATGGTGGGGAGGACGAATGTGCTAGTGCAAGTGAGGTACGAGTGCATAAGTTCACGAGGAACGAGGCCCCTCGCGTTCCAGGTATTTATGCTGAGGCTACGGAGGCTGACTTGGAGACATATTGAGCTCCACATTTGTCTTCAAAGTGAGCCTCATAGTGGATAACTGACGTGTCAGCATTTCATGTTAGCCTCATTTCTCGTTGGAGTAAACCACGGCTGACGCTGTTTCATCACCAGTCCGGACTTGAACATGATAGATTTGAAGACTAACGAGCGAGGAAGGAGCCCGTGCGCTTGTCAGTAGCTATGGACAGCCCTTTGCCTTAAAGATGACTAGAAGGTCTATGCCGTTACGATGTAAGTAGCCTGAGCCTCGGAGAGCGACTTGGTGCGACGAGCGAGTGCGGGAGACAGCGGCCGCGCTGCTAGCGCTAGCCACCTCCTCCAGCCAATGTTCTGCGGGGAGATGCCGGACCTACTCGGTTTGGATGACAAGCGCACGCTAATGCAGGTCAGCCACCTGCCTCGGGCCTTGCTCCTGCCCCGGGGCTTTTTGCTCCCCTCGTCTCGAATTCACGCCCCAATTTTTCCTGCATTGTAGAGGTTACAACAGAAATGGCATCGTAATTAAGAACAGCCAACCTTTGCACTTCGCATTTGCTCCGGCGTGAAGTTTCTCTCGGACACAAACGAAGCTTCCCGATAACTTCAATCCTTCAACCCACTTTTGAACTCGAACATCCGCCTCATCCGCAGTCCTACGCAGACTAGCTATGCATTGAAGGTGCGTTTAACTCCGTCGTTCACCGCATCTACCGCAGTGTAACTTCTTGCTTCAGGCCGTGGGACTTGGACTTCGAGGTCCGAAAGCCCATTAAGTCCTGCATGTCGGATACTGGAAATATCTTGTATACGATCAACATCTTGGCCGTCTACATATTATTCAGAGAAGGCCTTCCTCCGGAACAGATTGCCTTCCGGCTGTTCGAACGCCACGTGCTAAGTTACCTCTTGGGTAGCAATATTCTATTGTGGTGTCTGCCTCCCAGGTATTTCTGTCGTGGGCTCATTCCTTTCCTATATACAGAGCATATTCAAACCCTTATAGAAGCACGGCCCGCGGCAGCACTGGTGCTCAGCCTAACGTCTATGAGCTTACATATATACCCTCCCACTATGCTTCGGGGCTGCTTTTCTCCTACCCCCGCTCGCCTTCAGCATGCCCACAGCACCAGTCGACCAGCATGGAGCCGTCTTATATTACGAAGATAGCGGCGTTCCGGGCAAGTCCACGGACTATGTGACGATAGTGCTGGTCCATGGAACGTGCTTCCACGGTGGTTCGTGACGTCCCCATATCTTAGGTAGTGTATAGACTAAAATATTGCGATTCCGCGCGCAAACTAGCTGGCTTTCGACCCCTCGTACCATTTGCAGAAGACCATAACCTCCGCTTCGTCTCGCTCAACCTTCGAGGATATCCTGGTTCCATGCCATACTCCGACGGAGAGCTGAAATGCTTCGAGGGTAGTGCCAAAGAAGCGGAGTCCGCTGTTCGAGCGAGGGGATTGGAGATCGCCGCATTCTTGCGCTGGTTTATCGAAACAGAGAAGATCCCCAAGTTCCATGCCGCCACGCGGGAGGGCGGCACCGGGGGTGGTGGTCTGTCCTTGTTGTCATGGTCAGGAGGAAACTGTCAGACGCTGTCGATGTTTGCGAACGCCGACACGTTACCTGAAGACACTCGGAAGATCCTCGATGGCTACTTGCGAAGCTTTGTCATGTATGGTGAGCACAAGATATGATATAGCGCGCTGTCAAGGCTTCCTGCCCGAGCTCACGCGCCGCTTTGTAGACCCAAGCCACACCGCGGCGGGAATTCACACCCCTCCAGGCATGGGGACTGCGTTTTTCAAAGCGTCGCTGTCTCCGGACGAACAGGCACTCCATTTTGCTCTTGCGGTGTCGTCCTACTACCCGCCGTTTACTCTCCCTGACAAGATCGACGGAGACCTCTCGTACACACCTCGCGTACCACTCCAAGGCCCCAAGTACCTGCCAACGACGGCGAAACTGACTGAGGCCGGGCTCCGCGCCCTTATATACCCCGAGATATTCCAGCGCGTGCAGCCAGCGATGTGGTCCCCAACGCTGCCGTTGATCTACCGAACGAACGCCAGCCGTGCGCTGTATGACTGCCGCCTGCTCGACGACGCGAGCGGATCGAAGAGGAAGGTGTGGCCGGCCGTGAAAGTGCACTTGGTGTGGTGCGACATGACGGGAGGAGATGTGGCTTGGGCCACGTCTGTTTTCAACTGCGAACACAAAGCGGCGGATCCCGCCTCACGCAGACCGATGGAGGTCCACAAGATGGAGGGTGCCAATCACTTCGCGAGTACTTCCAAGGATCTGACGTATTGGAGTTGCGTTGACGTGCCATTATTTGCGGCTATTTAGATTCACTTGGAAGATCCACAAATGTTTATAAAGCTGTTGGCAAAGCTTGTTTGAGACGCAAGCTTCATGGTTCCAGGTGCGACTCGGGCATTGGCGAGTCCGAGTCTCTCGGCGGAGTCAGCTTCCGTCCGTCGATAGTTTCAAAGATAAAGATTTGTGTTCTGTCTCTGTTAAAATTACATGTCCACGTAAAGATGTGAAAAATACGCACAAGAGGCTGGTCGAGGACCATCACAAGCAGAACAAACGAGTGAAGTTGAAGTGAGAGGCGATAGCGAGAGGTGAATTTAATTTAACGCCGGCCTTGTGGCGTCAGGTGGGAATATCGTTCGGCAACTGCCGAAAGCTGCATAGTCATTCCATTGTCCCAGGCTGACCGCTGACCACGACATAGCAGTCCCTCGAACGAGTCTGTCTCATCTTAACTACTTTGCTTGCGCATATTAAACGAGCTCGCGAAGACTCTCTTCTCGCTCAGGCTCGCTTGAGACGCGTATAACGTCAGCCATAGTGGGCTCCAGCGTTGACGTTCATGCTACCGTAGTACGTGTCTTGCTTTTCCTTTGCGACTTTCACTCACAAAACTTTGAAAAACCAGCATATTGTTGAACCAGGTAAATTTCACTCTAATCTGTTGCATATACCCACTCCAATGTCATCCTGCAACACTTTGCCACACTCCAAGCCGTCAATGTGTGACTGGCACCACTGCGTGGACCATTATTGACTGCATACAAGGCCTTCCAGAAGCGTGTGCCTTTTGAATTGTGCCCTCTATAACTTGCCAGACTCCCTCACTACGCGGCCCTCCTAAGTCCACCATGCCAACTGCGCCTGTCGACGCCCGAGGATCTGTCCTCTACTATGAGGACAGCGGCGTTCCGAATGCTTCCACCGACTACGTCACCCTGGTCATGGTTCACGGCACCTGCTTCCACGGGGGTGAGCATTCACTTCGGCTCCGCGAGTTGCCCAGCACTGACCGTTCTGTGCAGCTGGATTCCGACCCATGATTCCGTTTGCCACTCAGCACAACATCCGCCTCATCCTCCTCAATCTGCATGGATATCCGGGTTCCACGCCGTATACTGACGAGGAACTGGACCGCCTCGAAGGTAGCATTGAAGCCCGAGAAGCAGAGCTCCAAGCGCGCGGCTTAGAGCTCGCCGAGTTTCTCCGTTGGCTCATCTGCACAGAGGAGATCCCCCCGATACGCGAGGGAAATGGCGAAGAGGAGCTTGTCGGGGGACTCTCGGTTCTGTCATGGTCTGGCGGAAACGGGCACACCCTGTCCATGTTTGCGCACGCCGACAAGCTGACAGAGGAGACGAGGAAACTCTTCGACGAATATCTGCGCAGCTTGATACTCTACGGTACGTGATCGCGCGCCGTCGTTCCCGAGATGACGCGTCAGGAGATGACCAATGCATACACCCCCAGATCCCAGCAGCACTGCTGCCGGAACTGCCACGCCACCTGCGCTCAGCAACATCCACCCCGATCGGTCCCTCCCTCCCGAAGACCAAGTGATCCTGTTCGGCGCGCAAGTGTCTGCCTTCTATGCCCCTTTCACCCTTCCCGATACGATCCCAGATGCGCCCTCGTATCCGCCCCGTCTGGCGCTCCACGAAGTTCTCGGGCCCGCCGACCCGGCTCTGCGGCCAACCACATCTAAGATGGACGCGCCGACGCTGCGCAGTCTGACGCACGCGCCGATTATGGAGCGCGCACAGCACGTCATCTGGTCGCCGCTCCTGCGCACGGTCTTCCGGGAGAACGCCAGGCGGGCGCTGTTCGACTGCCGCTTCGACGACGGGAGTGGCGCGAAGAAGCAGATCCTGCCGGCGGTGCGGGTGCACGTCGTCTGGTGCAATCGGACGGTGGGCCAGATCGCGTGGGCAGTCGCGAACCTTAATTGCGCGTACAGGGAAGCGCACCCCGAGGCCCGTCGGCCTGTCAAGTTCCACAAACTGGAGGGCGGGAACCACTTCGTGAGTGTTCGTGCTCGGTTCCGTGCATCGTGCTCGGTGTCAGGGGGTTGGATGTTGACCTTTGACCGCCCTCTCCACAGATCCATTGGGAGGAGCCTGAAAGATTTGTCAACGTTTTGGCTAGGATCATATAGCGTTTCGTTCGAACGCTCTTCGTAAGTTGTGTTTTAGTAAGCAAATTGAACTGGAAGCATTTCGCCATTTTTCATTGTCATCAGGAAGCTCTTGCGAATGCGTGCGAATGGCAAGGTTCACACCGATGCGACCAAACTCTCTTTCACGAATGTCGGGGCCCGTCTGGTTGTGAGATTCGAGATTGCACTGTTCACTATTGCTCGGACGTGCGCATTCCGCTAACATATAGAGGGTGACCTCTCGTTCCTCGAGTATGCCACTTTCTATGTCGAAGACTTTACGTATCATGCCCGTCACAGTAGTCGATGACCAGGGCAGCGTCCTGTACTATGAGGACTCTGGTATTCCTCCCGGTTCCAATGGCGACTATGCGACCCTTGTTCTAGTGCATGGAGCAGGATTCCACAGCGGTAAGCGCTGCATTCTTCGTCCTGGCGCCTGCTCTCACATACTAAGTGGTGCCTCCAGCTACCTTCCGGCGACTTGGGCCTTTCACCGCCGAGCGCAAGCTACGCCTCGTCACCCTGAACTTGCGCGACTACCCAGGCTCTACCCCCTACGCGCCAGAGGAACTCAATGACATTCGCGGTCCAAGCCTTGAACGGCAGGAGAGAGCGCTCCGGGCCCGCGCGCTCGAACTTGGGGCCTTCCTACAATGGCTCGTTCAATACCAAGGTATCCCGCCGATCCGAGTAGGGACCAACTCGGCTGCCCGCAAGGGTGGCATCTCCCTAATTGCGTGGTCTGCGGCGAACTGCCAGACGATGGCGTTGCTCGCGCATGCTGACCAGCTTCCCGAGGGTACGAGGGCCCTCCTGGACACGCACTTACGTAGCTACGTCCTGTACGGTGCGTCCGCCCTGTTTTTCTTCTCCAGCGTGGTACTGATCGTCGCCGACCAAACAGAGCCCAGCCTCGCGTCCACTGGAGGGACGGTTCCCGAGGAGCTTCAAGGAATCAGAGCCACGCGCGAAGCTTGGATGTCGCTAGATGACCTTACCTCAGCCTTCTGCCTCTCTGCCTCCGCGTATTACGCTCCGTTCACATTCCCGCAAGCTCTCGATCCCTTCCCGACGTACGCGCCGCGGACCCCCCTTCACCGCGAGCAGCCCGGGCTCGCCGACCCGAACTCGAACCGCACCCCGACGACTTCGCGCATGACGCCTGCGGAGCTGCGCGAGATGGTGCACCCGCCCGTCATCGACGTGGAGGGGTCGCAGAACCTGCTCATGATGCTGAACAAGGACATCTACAAGGCGAACGTGGAGAGCGCACTCCTGGATCGGCGGTTCGCGTTTGGCAACGCCCTCGAAGAGGTATGGCCCTCGCTCCGCGTCCACGTCATCTGGAGCGACATGAGCGTGGGAGACTGCGTGTGGGCTTCTGTGCTCCTCAAGTTCAGGCATGCCGGGGCGCAGCCAGAGTTTCGACGGCCACTTGCCCTACACAGGCTAGAGGGGGCAAACCATTTCGTGAGTGCATCAGAGTCAACTGGGTGAAGGACTATCGATAACGCACAACGTCACTGATTCGCGCTTGTTTACGGTGACAGGTACACTGGGAAGAACCCGAGCGGTTTGTGAAGCTGCTGGCCGACATTGTTTGAGGCTGAGGATCCTCTCTCTGAATGAGTTTCCGAGGAGGAGGAGGAGTCCACACGGCGCATGCGGATCGGAGAACTCAGGGCTTCCGGATACGACCTAGTAACGGGCCGCATTGCCAAAGTCTGGGACGCTGCATCGTTCCGTTCCGAGGCTCATTTACCGTCGGAATGGAGAACTATTGTGCTGCGAGTACCTGCAACCGCCTTATCCGGCGTCGGGGCTCCCGGACTGCACCCAGTGATCCACCACCACTGCCAAGCGGGCGTCTGCGCGTCCTCCCGACCCGAAGCCCTAACCCTACGCAGGGTCGAGATTGGTATGTCGCGTCCGAGGGTGCGAGAGGTCCGCTGGAATTACCACGTAGTAAGAAACCTCGTCCCGCCGCGCACGCACCAGCTGGATCGATGCGCGCTGCTGGAAACGGGGAGCGCCTCGCTCGACTTTTGGGGAGACGTTGGCGAGGCAGCTGAGCCCAGGACGACTGTTCAGGCATTCTTCGATCCAGCTGGACATTCCCACTGACCCGCTTCTCCATTCTACGGTTCCTGTGCCGGTCGCATGTCTCGCCCAGCTCTCGTCCTGCTTTGTCCCCGGCGGGAATGCCCCGACAATAAGCCCGCTCCTTTTTCTCGATTACGCTCCGGACCTTCCCAGCCACACTATCACCGTCGCACTGCCTCCCCTGGCTATCTCGCCCTCGCCTTCGCACTCTGGTCTTCATCTCCCGCCGGCCTTCTGCGCGCGCAGAAAAATACTTAACGCGGGTCCCGCCTCCGCGCGGCGCGTTCTCGTTCTCCCTCCTCGACCATCCTGCCCGAGGGAGTATGCCCTTTCCTTTCAAGCGTGCTCGCCAGCACGAGCCAGCGGCGTTCCCCCGGTCGATCCTCGATGCGGTCAAGGCTTTCTATGCCACAGAGTGAGTGTCCGCTCCGCCTCCGCTCCCATGGCGAGTCCGCTTTCGATCCCGCGATTGACCATCAGTTCATCACCTGCAGGAGAAGAGAACCGCAATTCAGTCAGTCCCCTCCCGCTATGATCGCGCACTTCCCGCTTTTGACCCCCTTCGCGCGCAGAGCCGCCAAAGCACGACCGCGATCGAAAGTCCCCTGGCCAGTCTGGCAACGCCGTCGCGCCCCATGCCAACGCAAAACCCACGGCCCCCACCAATGCGAAGGCCGCGCCTCATGCCATTGCGAAGACGTACTCTCGACAACGTGCGGTGCGCCAGCCGATCCGTCTCCTGCATCGAATCACACAGCTCCCACCGGAGGTTCTCGCGCACATATTCGTCCTTGGCGCGGAGGAGGATATTATGTTCCCCGTAACCGTCTCTCATGTCTGCAAAGCCTGGAGATACGTCGCGCTGCACACCCCCACTCTCTGGCGACGAATCACCCTGGACACCGGCGGCCTGCTGATGTGGAACCAGAGGATCCGCCGCGCGAAGGCGTGCACACTCGACGTCCAGCTATGTCCGAGGGGCGCGACGTCGCACCTCGCATATTACAACCACGTTCAGCTGTGCATGCACGTCGCTATCCCACACATCCACCGCTGGCGTTCCCTGGAAGTCAGATTCAACGGGTACGCACCATTCCTCTGGAATGCCGCCCTGTCCGCGTGCTGTGGCCATTCTACCGCGATCGAAGCCCCGGCCCTCCGCGAGCTCACACTCGTCTACCCGGACAACGACGACACGAAGGAGTTTGCGCTTTTCAATAGCTTCGCGCCGCGCCTCCGCCGCGTGACCGTCCAGGGCCTCCGCCTCGTGTGGTCGCCCCCCGTCTTCCAGGGCCTCACGTACCTCGACTACACGCATCACGGCTTCACGCGCGGTGCGCAGGCCGCTGGCGAGGTTCTCTACATGCTCCAGGTGTCTGCCGGGCTCGAGGAGCTGCGCCTCGCGTTTCCATGGCGCGGCGACGCGCCCTCGCGCTACGCCCTCTCCGCGTCCTTCGCGCGCGGGGTCGCACTCCCGCGCCTCCGCAAGCTCGCTCTGTGCATCGACGGCCCCGACGTGCCCCCTGCGCTCACGTACACGCTCCCGCACCTGTCCCTGCCGGCCCTCCGCTCGCTTTACCTCGTCGCCCCCGCGCGTAGCGCCAGCGCGCCCGAGGTGTTCCCGCACTTGCGCACAGTCCTGAAGTCGTTCCCCCGCCTCCCTGCGCTCAGCCACCTCCATGTTGCGAACGCGTGGCTGGACGAACGCTTCGTCGCGCCGCTGCTCGGGTCCCTGCCGTTCCCTGGCACGCCCCACCTCACACTCACGCTCGAGGGCCCGCAGGTCTCGCACTCCTTCCTCTGTGCCGCATTACGGCACGCCCCCAGGCGGCTGCGAGCCCTCGCCCTGGTCAAGAGCGAGAAGGTAACCTCGGAAGTAATCGTGGACGTCCTCAACCGGCTGAGCGGGACGTACCTGCAGAACGTCCCGCCAGGGGCGGTGCCGGGCATATGTGCGCTGTACATCCGCGACTGCAAAGGCGTAGACTGGCGGTCGCTGCTGTGGCTCCCCGCTACAGGCGTCTTGGTGAAGATGTGGGAGGGGGGCCGGGAGGTGGATATGGGGTATGCACGGGCGTCAAAGAAGGCACGCTTCCGCTGAATCGAACTTTCTCTTCTGGGGCTCTGTGCTGAGGAGGTTCAAACCGTGGTAGGCCTAGTCCTGAGCATTTTCAGACGGTCTGCTGGCATTAACGATTTTCACGACGACGATGACATGACACGATACGACACGACACTGGACCTCGCAGACTGATACATATCTGTACTTTCTCCCTCAACTTACTCTAGTCTAATATCTCTCAACTGGCTGGCTGCTCCTGCACTTCTACGTCTCTTTCGCCCCACATCACTAGTATACACTCAGGGCAAGGTGACTGACCTCGACCCCACAATCGTGTAATCTATCCTATGCCTACCCTACTCCCGGACCCGTGTCAGCGCACTCTCCTGTGTATAACTACCGGATCCCCACTGTAGCATCTACTGTACCTGTCTGTACCTCTCCTATCCACTAGATCGTTCTGCGTTCAAACCGTAGATGGGTTGACCATGAGGTATCCGCCATCAACCACGATCTCCTGGCCGTTTGTGTAACATCCCGCAGGCGACGCGAGGTAGATCACCGTCCCGGCGATTTCTCCAGCACTGCGTTTCATGAAACGCAAATCAATTAGCCCGACGTCGATCGGAAGATGGTTCATTCGCCGCGATTCATTCGTGAAGCATGGCACTTACAGGCCTGGCCGCTTGGCGGGGACCGGCTGGAGGCCTTTGCCCACACGGTCCACCATCTCGGGCGTGATCTTGGCCGCGGTCATCTCAGACTCCCAGACCCCGGGCGAGACCGCGCAGACGCGGACGGGGACGTTTTTGAGGGCGAATTCGGTGGCCATCATCTTTGTGAGGTGGGAGGCGGCCGCTTTCGCGCTATTGTATGCGAACTGAATGGATATGGACCGGCATTTAATAACGCGTCAATGGATCCAGATACCGGGCACTAATTACAACGACGATGAAGGGCGTACATGGTTCTGGGAGAGCTTGACTTGGCCGCTGACGCTTGTGATATTGACGATGGAGGACGTGTACCCCGCGATGTCCTCGCTGCCTTTCGACAGAAGACCGAGGAAAGCTGTCGACACGAAGAAGACTGAGAAGGCGTTGACGCTGTATATGCTGGACCAGCTCTCGAAGGATTCTCCTTCGAAAAGTCCGCGGCCGATACTTTCTGAGTTTTGACGCTGTGGAGAATTAGGATCCTCAAACCATGGAGACACGGGTCCGGTCTGTCCAGCACTGTCCGATAAACATCAGAGAGTTAGAGCATAGTCGACGGATTGAAAGCACACAGCTCCTACTTGTTCACTAGGACATGAAGCTTGCCCTCGTTGGACGCAATCACCTCGCGTGTGGCTGCGATGCTTGCGCGGTCCGTCACATCCATCGTCAATCTGGAAAACGTGGCCAAACACAATGCCATGAGCTCATTCCGTGTTTTCGGAACACATCGCCCGCCGCCTGGCAGGAAACAAGGGACCGAGGGACCAACGGGAAGGGACGTACGGAACGATGGACCCTGTGGCATCCTTGTGCTTCCCCGCAAAATCCTGCGCAGCGTTCTCGAGGGTCTCCTTCCGCCGCCCGGTAATGTATACCTTGGCGCCATTCTGCGCGAGCCCCGAGGCTATCTGCCACCCTATTCCCGTGCCGCCTCCAGTGACCAGAGCTACACGCCCCTGGAGGCTGAAGATCGTGTTGAGATGGAGAGATTCGGACATAGCGTTGCGCTCAAGCCTCAGTGTAGAGAGGTCTCGGTTGAGTTGGGGGCATACGAGCGAGCCCGTGGCGCATATCAAGCATCTGGATGAGAACCTGAGACCATGGCGGACGGCCGGACCGTAGATTCGGACAGGGGAAGGTCATGTTGGGTCAAGGACACTGGCACGAGGTGTAGGGCGGTTAGCAGGAAGTTCACTATAAGCCCACAGGCGTAGCAATAGAGCGTAGGGGGGTCAACATATCGGAGCAGGAATGTGAAGGGATCGGGTTAGAGGTTGCGCATATCCGTCAACTAGGTTGGTACCAAACCCTCCCACGTAAACGTGACTCAGAGGGGTTTGTAAGGGTTTGTATCATCAGAGTTGATGGAACTTGGAAGGGGAGCCCATCGTTATATCTGATTGTAGTCCGATAAGTATCGTATTTGTATTGGTCGTGCAATGAAATGCGACTTTATTGCTCACGAGTGCTCCACCTCTGCTAATCTGCCTGCTACGTGCTACGGCCGCATGAGCAATACTGACCTGCTGGATAACGCTATCAACGCCTTTATTCAAGGCCGGGAGGGTGCGTGCGTTATCTGCCCGATTCGTTAGTAGCGTACCTGCAAGAGAGAAGTAAGTTGCGCATTGACATTGAGTAGGGGAAGGAACACTAATTGAATAGAATCTGATCTAATGGATGAATAAGAAATTTGTTTTGAATCGGCCTATTCGTGCCTGGGAGACGGAGACGGAGTTGATAAGACCGACTACGCTATGACAGATAGCTCAGGTAACTGGGTAGCACTGGGGAGAAATCAACTTTTCCGCGTCAAGGAAAGTCTGTGGATAGCCGTCTGAAAGCGGCCCCTTCCATCAAAATTTCAGCGCAATGGAAAGGCTTCGGCAAAGCGCCAATCTAGAGCCCAGAAAGGCTCATGGGCCTTTTGTGCCCGAGGAAAGGCGCTTTGCCGAAGACTTTCCTCTCCTGTGAACTTTGACGGATGTTTTCATCATTTCCACAGACTTTCCTCGCTGCGAAAAAGTTGATCTCTTCGCAGTGTAGGTACCTGGACGGTCTTAGATACGGATGTGCGCTTATTCTGTGCTTTTGGCTCCTACCATCATCTTCTCGACGCCCTCGCCCAGGTGAGTGCTCCTCCTACGGTACTTGCTTCCCGGTAATACCGTCCCTTTCTCCCAGGTATTGATAACAATCACAAGGCACGTGTGCTCACCTGCATCTCCAGATTATTGCTGGGGTGGGCAACATGTCCCCGAAGCCTCTTGAGTCGGCCGAGACCTGCGTTTAGCCAGGGTCAGCAGGCATCCAGTGCTCCCATGACCCCCATCCTGAAGCTTCCTATTAAACCCTTATTTACGCTCTGAGTAGGACCCTCCCGAGCGACGATCTATCTCCCAACCTCGCTCCTGCGCTTCCCATACCCCCCGAGATGTCCGCCAAACAAGCTACTTCCTCGCTGCCCGATTACATTTACGACTGCATCGTCGTCGGCTCTGGCCACGCCGGGAGCTGCGCAGCGCTTGCGGCGCATGACGCGGGCTGCAAGCGCGTCCTCATCGTCGACAAGTGCCCCCCGGAATGGATTGGAGGTAACGGCTACTTCACCGCGGGCGCACACCGCACCGTGCACGGTGGCCTGGACGACCTCCTGCCTCTCGTGACGAACGTCGCTCCCAACGCCGCGCAGAGCATCGACCTCGCGCCGTACAGCGCCGACGCGTTCACGCGCGACATCATGCGTCTCGGAGCGGGGCGATCGGACCCCCGGATCGTCCAGGCCTTCGTGGACGGCTCACGCGACGCGGTGGGCTGGCTGCGGGAGCGCATCCGCGTCCCGTTCGTCCTCTCATTCCATCGCCAGGCATACCTCGTCGATGGACGGCAGGTGTTCTGGGGCGGCCTCTCGCTCAGCGTCGAGGACGGCGGCAAGGGCCTTATCGCGGCACACCGGGCGGCGCTAGAGGCAGCAGGGATCGAGACATGGTTCGAGGCGCCCGCGACCGAGGTTGTGGTAGACGGCGAGTCCAAGTCTATTGCTGGGCTTGTCGTCTCCAGGCACGGCGAACCGGTCTCCCTTCGTGCGCCGGCGGTCGTTCTCGCGTGCGGAGGCTTTGAGGCGAACCGTGCCTTGCGGGCGCAATACTTGGGGCCGGAATGGGACCGCGCGAAGGTGAGGTAAATTGGCACGTTGCCCGACCTTCGTGTGCTGGGAATGTAGGATTTTCATTCAAGGGGGCTACCAGCTGCGGCCACGCAGTCGCTCTATGCCCACTATGTCTTCTGAGCAGCCCTTATCCTGGGTTCGCGAAGAGAGGCGAAGTGTCTGGCGCCTGAACGCTATCCGCTCGATGGACTCTCTGAACACAGCGAGGATAGAGGAGGCGAGGAAGCACTCACTCGCGCAACTACAAGGTTGGGCAACGTCCACGACCTAATCAATGGCCTTTGGGGCCAAAAACGCATCTCCTCTTATACCTTGTTCTTCGACGATAGGGCCACGACACGTCGTTCTATCTGCTGGTATGCGGATTTGTTGCGTGCCAAGTTTCGCGAGGATGCGTGCGAGGATGAGGTAGGTCTTCAATTCCACCTGACAATGGTTGGCCGCGAATATGCCCCACCTGAACGTACCCACGACAGGCATGGCGTTATTCTCCCACGACGAAAGGTCGACAAAAAGTCGATACCTGTGTTAAGATTTTCTCTGGTCGATGTAAAGCCGAGTAAAAGTGGGGGGAAAGCCCTTCTTTTCTAAGGCCTTCGCTCGACACTTGTCAAATCACGCAGAGAGAGGTCTTTCACGGGCTACGACCTTTTATCCACTTTTATTCAGTGGAAAATCGCACCATCCCTGTCGTGACCCCGCTAGGAGAATTACAGTCTTCAAAGGCTAAGGGCTGTTGCCTTGTCACATGTCTTTTGAGTCCTTTGACCTGCTGTGTGGCCCAAAAATCCTGCATTCCCTGTACACTGGCAAAGTTTTATCTGACTCACCCTCTACGTTAACCCAGGTACGCGGCACCCCATACAACACTGGCGATGGTCTCGCCCTCGCCCAGCGCATCGGGGCACGCCTCACGGGCGACTTTGAGGGGTGCCACTCAACATGCTGGGATGCCAACGCAGCCGCAGACGTTGGCGACCGTGTGCTCAGCAACCAGTTTACCAAGTCCGGGTACCCACTCGGGGTGATGCTGAACGCACATGGTGTGCGCTTCGTCGACGAGGGCGAGGACTTTCGCAACTACACGTATGCGAAGTTCGGGCGTGAGATCCTCACGCAGCCTGGCGGCTTTGCGTTCCAAGTGTACGACAGCACCGTCGTGTCGTGGCTCAGGAAGGAGGAGTATGCCGACGATGTCGTGGAGAAGATCTGGGCGGAGACCATCGAGGAGCTTGCCGCAAAGCTCGCTGCAAAGGGCCTGGAGAATGCGGACGCGTTCGTAGAGACGATCGCACGGTATAATGACGCCGCGCGCGTGTTCGGAGCCGAGCAGCCGGGCGTGCGATGGGATCCCGCGGTGAAGGATGGGGTGTCGACGCAGTCCAGCAGCGTGAAGCTGGGCCTCCCGAAGTCGAACTGGGCGCTTCCCCTCGAGAAGGGCCCCTTCCTCGCCGTCAAGGTCGCGTGCGGGATCACGTTCACATTTGGGGGGCTTGCAATCGACCCGGCCACGGCTGGGGTCATAGCTGACGCCACGGGTGAGCCGATCCGAGGCCTGTTTTGCGCCGGGGAGTTGGTGGGCGGGTTGTTCTACAAGAACTACCCCGGGGGGAGCGGGCTGACTGGCGGGGCAGTATTTGGACGAAAGGCTGGTTGGGAGGCGGCCAAGCTCGCACGGGTGGGTGCATGACGTGTTCTTGAGAACGGCTGATGGCACGATTACGGCTTGTGTTGTTTCTGCATTAACCGCTTTGAATTGGAGGCTCGGATTATCATCATTTGATCCTCGTGAGCTGTGCAATGTCTCTATCTCGCGCGCCTTACCTCGTCCTTGGGTGCATCGCACTCAACCGCAGCTGTCATGGTCGGGGCGCGCGGTCGTGGTTATACTCGCCCAATTACAGCTTGTGCCGTTACCGCCTGAAATTCAAGTTGGGGAATCGGATCAACCACTCCTCGACTCGGATGAGCTGTGCAACACGTGTACACACCTTTACTCGTCCTCCTACCACAACAGTCACAGTTGGAGGGGAGCACTGCCGTCGTCGTTCTGTCCGCCTGTCCGCCTGTCTGGATAAACTCAATTTATAGTTTTCAAGGCAGCGACTTTGACCGCACAGTCGGCAAGTGCCGGGACATGGTGCATACTTGGGACTGTGGACTCTCGCCACTTGTCTTCCTTCCACCACTGGGTCCTCTGCCCCGGCCTCGCCCAGGGGACCGGTTGTACATCCCAGGCTCCAGTTTGGGGTCGCTCCGACCTACATACGCTCCTTCAAGTCCCAAACGTAGCATATTCGTCAGTGAGTGCCTGTTTGCGTGCGCCCCGGAACCCGGATCTGATTCACACGGCCAAGTCGCCTCCATTCCAGGACGCGTTTGCCACAAAAACGGCGGGATGCACCAGCACCTTCCCTCTCTCCGACTTCGCATGCTTCCTCCCGAAATCGTGCACAACATCGTCCGCGAAGCCTGGCTCACCATCGTCGACGGCGACTGGGCTCTCAGATGGGACTTCTATGACGCCATCTCCGAGGTCTCTCGCTCCTTCAACGCTGCCATGCAGACTGCCGCCCTCCGCGCGGTGGCGATCCGCACGCCCGACGACTTCAAGAAATACAGATGCCTCGTTAGGCGTCGGTTTGGACTCGACCCAGGAGCCAAGGACGGCGATGAGCGCGCCGCCTCGGCTGCTGTCGGCTTCTTCGCGCACTCGGAGCTGCACATCGTCCTCGCAGACTGGACGTGCCCGGACACGGGGTTCCAGTACCGGACGGACTACGCCCTGATCCCGCGCTACGTCCCGGTTTGCAAGTACCTGCAGGTGCTCGTCAAGGAGCTCCCGTCGAACGACCACTACACGCTGCCGTACAAGCCGCTCTTCCAGCTGCTGTCGCAGTACCCGGGCACGCGCCACATGTCTCTCCACTGGACGTACACGCACAGCAACCGCTACATCCTCCCGAGCGACCCGGTGCCCGGGGTGACGTACCTGCGGATGCGCGAGTACCCGCGCTGCCTGTGCCACAACCTCGCGCAGCCCATCCACCACAACTACCCCGTGGGCGACGCGCGGCGCGCTCACAGCACGGAGTGCTTCTCGTTCTACCTCCCGCACCTCTTCCCCCAGCTGCGCCACCTCCACTTCGACACGCCCTTCTTTCTCAAGAACATCTCCACCCCACCCACCGTTGACCTTCTGACAATCGAGGTACCGCCGGTGCATTTCACGCCCGACCTTGGGCAGTTCAGCTCCCTCGTCCCGTGGAACATCGTCTCCGCCTTTTCCTACGGTTTCTTCCGCACGGCAGCAGCCACAACCACGTCCGACAAGGGAGATGGTGGGCCAGACCCGGACGCACCGCCCGCACCGCGCAAGAGGATCATTATCAACACGGGCCCGAACGAGCCCAGCGGGTGGTCGAGTGTCCAAGCGGCGGCCAAGATGAACGGTGTCGACATCGTCCTCCGCCATGTGTACCCAAACCCGCCTCCCGCCGACTCCAAAGAGCATACGAAGGCGAAGGCCAAATGATATCCACAACATCTGTCCCCATGAATGATACGCTACGTCTTTGTCCTTCGTTTGCTCTCGTTGATTGTTGTGTTATGTTATTCGCTCTGATGGCTGCTCTTCCCTCTCGCGCCGCACCCGTTCCGGATCATATCATATCTGTAGCAGTACTTCCTGTCTATAACTTACTCGGACTCTCCACCCACCACGGACTCAGATTCGGATCGCTTTGAATACATTGTACTCGTACATCAGCATCGCCACAGATTCCTAATTTATGTAAGTAGTACTCTGGATCGCAAAACCCCACGTCAAAATATCCATGTTCTCAATCAACGACGTCCCGAGCGCATGCGCATCGCATCACAACCAAGAAATCAAATCCTACCTGCAGAACGTCAGAATCCTGAAGTCCCCAACGAGACACGACGTCGATAGCAAGTAGAGTAAGTAAATGATAAAGATACAAGATACAATAGCCCAGTCCTTCGCAATAGGACGCGCCTTTTCCACTTTCTCGTCCCGCACGGGAAAGAGCATCACCTATCGTCCCGCGCCTGGCCCAATCGCATGTATCACCAGCTCCTTGATGTCGTCCGAATCGTTCAGCTGCCCTCCCCACACGCTCCCTCAGTCAGACACCCAAGGACACGTCCAATTTGAGAAGACATCCGGACAACGCACCTTCACCCCGATGATCATATTCCTGTCCAGCAGCACCGCCCCGTACCCAAACGTCTCGAACGAGCTCAGCTGCGCGTACGGCAGGCACGTCCGCACCGCCTCGTCGAAGATCCTGTACTCCATCGCGTACCCGGCCATCAGCTCCGTCGGCTCGCACTGGATCTGCCCGGTCACGCGCGTGCGCGGGTCCGTGAACGGGATCAGCACCCCGCCCTCGAGCCGCGCGAGCGTCGTCGACACGCCGTCGCCGGCCCCGCTGCCGACCGCGAGCTCGCCGTCGGGGAGCGTGACGTCCCAGTACCCGCGCAGGCGCCGCCGCTTCCTGCGGTGCGCGGCCGCGAGCCGGCGCACCGTGTGCGGGTTGAAGTCGTACACGACGATCGTCGAGGTCCGCGCGTCCTCCTCGATCGCGTCCTCCTCCACCGTCACGTACCGCTGCCCGCACGTCGTCGTGATCCACCGGCTCGCGCCGAACGACGTCTCGAGCCACCGGCAGCAGCGCGGGCCCCACTGGTTCCACGGCACGGAGCGGGGGTTGCTGCCGAGCGGTTGGGGCAGGTTGGTGAGTCCGAACACGAAGGGCTTGCCGACAGTGGGCAGCTCGGGGATGGGGACGGGTAATTCCTTCGCGGCCAGGACGGAGAGGAGAGACGCCGTGTGCACGATGAGCGTGAGACACTCGTGGAAGCCATGGGCGTCGTGCGTCATTACGTTGAAGATGACTATCGCGTTTTCTGGGTTCAGATGAAACGGGTCTCTCGAGCGGAACGCGCGCGCGTATCGCGTTACGTTCGTTACTTTAGGTTCTGAACGACAGGTCACCTGCGCGATCGAGTGACCAGACCCGAGTCGAGGAAGCTGTAGAACGCAGGATGTTTGAAGTTCGAGCGGCTGCCCAGACGTCCCAGGTTCAGCGCCAATACGGCATAGTTCGATAGCGTTGTCTGTGCAATTCGGTAGTGCTATGATGTCGGGAGCGAGGAAGGTAAATGTGGAATAACTGGGACAATCTATTCCGCGCAGCTGCGAAGATATGAGCTACGTCGGCGATGCGAGCAAGACGAAAACACCCACCTGCAGACATTGGCCCGTCTTCCAGTTGTAAACCTCAAACATTGCGGGCGGGGTCGTGGAACCAGATGGGTAATGGAACATAAAGCAAAGAAGATCGCCAATGATTTCAATACACACGCTGCACTGACCAGTCACTTGGTTGGGGGGTGACGGGATGGTTGCAAGTGTGAGGACCGGGGTAGATGCCAGAGGGTGGCTGATGCCCGTAGAAAGCTGTATCAACCGCAGCTCGAAGATAGTCTGGTGATCGTCTGTCTCTCGGCTTCATAACTTCGCTTCAGTCGACGGCATGACATCACGCTGGACACCAGGAGCTAATGTACGCACTCGGTTGCAACTACGATGAGATCGTGCTCCTGCACGGCGAGCCCGACATCGATGATATGAGCCCCGACGTCGATCTTCTCCCAATGCTCGATGGAGGTGTCTCCCGACGCCAACCCCGATAGTCGCGCCCAGCGTATCTTATCCGCACCAGATTGGAGACCACAGACGTGCTCGCCCAGGAGGAGAATGCCGTCCGTGAGATCGTATATGCTCGACGGAATAAACGGTATGCGCACGGACTTCGGCGGTTGGAAGTCGAGGAGGGACCACGCGCCTTCTTGCCGCTTCAAGAGCCTGAGTTTGTCCACAATGGCCATGGGCGAGCTGGGGTTGTCCTCGTATCCTGAGAGCTGGAGCTGCATCGTGTACTGCAAGAGGATGCTGCTCTCGATCAGCCTGTCTAACGCATGATTGACGCGCCTGCAAGCATGGAGGTCGGTGTATGCGAGGTAGGAGAGTATGTGGACGACGAGCTCGGGCGAGAGGCTGAGGAGAGACATGGTCGTCGGGAGGAAAGCGCGGCTTTGTCTTCGCTTCAACCACGGCCGACGACGACTTCTGGCCACTCCCCGTCACGTGCCAACCCGCATTCCTGGAATTACCACCAACCGTTAGAGGAAAACAAAAAACGGCCACGGCTGCATCATCCGTGAACCCGGACTGAAGGACTTCTATTATTCGCCTTGGCCAAGAGCGAGCGGGCAATAATAAAAATACGTATGCGTACCAAGAGGAGATTGTAACAAACATTGACATGAGGATATCAGGATGATAAAAATACAGCAATGCAACTACGATGTTGGGCACAGTGACATGCAGTATACGTGACCGTGAAACGAAAAATAAACAACGGTAACGTAGTGGAATAGCTGACAGAAGCGAAAATAATAAGGTAGCCACCTCTCTCCCTCTGCTCCCTCATCCACGTAACCGAGCAGCCTTCCCGATGCTGTTGCTCTTCCTTCCACCCCGGCTGGCTTTGGTGGGAAACTTGATCTCGCTGATGATGATCTCCTCCTCGGAAGAATCTTCGACGATGGTCGCCTCAGGTTGCTTGGGCTTCGCTTTCTCCTCCGCCTCTTTCGCTCTCTCCTCCTTGCCGTTGTCCTTCTCCATGTCACCCGCGGCATCGTCCCTGTCCTTCTGCCCCTCCTGAGTGCCCGCCTTCGCGTCTTCCTTTGCGGCCCGCTCCTTCTTCCATTCCTCGGAAAGCACGAGTGTTCGCTTCCGAAAGGGTTCCCGAAAGTCTTCCCTCCGGCCCGTGTACCACTCCGACTTGCTTTGCTGCGTCCGCAAGGCGGAAACTGACTCAGGACACGCGCCGGACATGCGAAATGGATGGAGAGACGACATACCCGTATCATATCCCCAGCGCGGGTGGGGTCCTTCATGAAGTTGTCGACGAAGGCCAGGACGAACAGCCCGCAATCGCAGAAGTTGGTCTGCATCGGAGACTGTGCACCAGGGCGTCAGCGGGGCGCAGCACGATCAACACAGCGAAACACACCTTGGCGTTCTTCCACACTGCCAGCCGGGTGTCGTCGATCTTGAGGCCCTTCTTGTCTTGGGCCTCGAAGCGAAGGTACTTCGCAAGCCTGCTCGCAGCAGCGCCGTGCCTTGACCCAAGCGAGTCGAAAGTGTAGACATACGCGCTTCGTTTCCAAAGTCAGCACTTAGACCGATCACGCGACAAAACCGCAGCAAACCACTGACTTGAGTGCCTGCGCGTCAGCGGACGGCGCCGATTCCGCGGCATGGTCCTCTTCACGGGACATCGATTCGTCCTCCTCCGCGTCCGGCTTTGAATCGCCCTCCACAAGCTCCGCCGTCTTGGCCGGCACATCCACAGCAGAGTCGTCATCGACGACGATCGGCTTCTGCGCAGGAAACTTCCGGCCATCATCGCACTCCGGCGGGGGTACAGGGTCGACGTCCATGAGGTCTTCCGAGCCAGGATACTGCAACTCCTGGTCCATCGCGTCACGAGAAGGGGATCGGGCGGGGCCGCTGACGGACAGCTGGGTCTGGGTCATCTCGAGCAGGCTATCAACTTCCTGGAGGTCGCCTTCGCTATCAGCATCGACAACCATGGCGTCCGGAACATGAGTCGGTGGGGTTGAGGGTTCGGGCTGCTCGGAAGGCTGTTTGGACGTCTCCGTCGCAGTCTCAGTGCTATCTTCGAAGGGAGGGTCCTTGTCCTCCGCGACGAGTTCCTCAGCCTCTGCCGCCGCTGATTCGCGTTTCCGCTTGCGGGTCTGGGGCGCGTTTCGGGCCTCGGGAGGCGGAGGGTGGAGCATATCTGCAGGGTTCTCGATGATCGCAAGATACCAATGGAAGCTGAAATCCGAGCGGTCAGATGAGGGTGATGTCGTTAGGTGGGGCGTGGGGATAGACGTACTTCTCGTTGATGGGCACGACGATATATTTCTTGCTGAATATGTCTACCTTGGATGACCACTTCCTGACGCTAGGGTATGAGTCCGCGATCCTGCGAGCAATCAGCATCACCGAAGGTATCGCCACTAAAAGTAGAGTAAATGCTCACTCTTTTTTGCTGCTGAGTTTCTTGTAGAAAAAGGAATTGAAGACATGTACTTGCTCGGCCTTTTCTGGATCCAACCTCCGCAGTTCGTCCAACCATAATCTAGCGGCCCAATGAGTGAGTCGCCAGTGGATAAACGATGTAATACGCACTTGAGCCCAAACTCGATGAGGGTATCATTAAGGTATTGCCCTTCATCCAACCTCTTCAGGTCGCCTCTTGTGATGTTCACTGCACCCGTTCCGGTCGGGGGATAGACAAGGAGCCTAAGACCACCCTTTAGACTCCCAGCGATCTAGAAGCTTAGTGTTTTGACACCTACAATTCGTCAGGGTCACCCATCGGGGATGGCGACTTCTGTGCCATTCGAGCAGATTGCCGTGTCGTCCTTGTACCATATGTCCTTCGCCACAATGAGCACCCAGCGGCACAATCGCAAAATCAAACCGCTCACCAAGTCGGGGGAGCCAATGCGGATGAACGCTCGGATGGCAGTACTGTCATTGAATCGTCATTGGCAAGACCAGCAGAGATAGGGGACTGTCGTTTGGCGGAAGCATTCGCTCGTGTCTGAGGCTGCTTCGCTTCTTCTACAAAACGCTTTGCTGCTGTTTCGGCAGCCTGCCATGCCAGCGATGCAGTATGGGATCCCCTTATGATTCGTGGTCAGCCCTCGTGACAGGCATAGAAAAGAAACCGAACGCACCGTTGCACACTGTGATCCTTGATCTGCCCACCAAGTGTGTTGACGAGTGCCCTATAAGCTTCACCATCGATAAAGTTGGGATGCTGGGTCATAAACTTGAACGTGATGAAACCCGGTGCACGCTTATGCCCTTGAAATAAGTATGCATCAGAAGACAAAAACCAGCGGACTTTCTTGACCGGCATACCAGGACTGAAAAAGGAGCCTTTTTCCGTGCATTTCAATGATTTCGTAGAATGTAGCTTGACCACCGCGACGGAATCCTCGTCCCAAGTGGATTCAGGGTCAGTGTACTGAGTGTCCCTCAACGAAGTAAGTCATGCGCCATACCGTCAAACATGCACACCCACCTCAAGCTGGTCGACGTCCCGGTCTAGATGAATCGGCAATTCGGCGCCTCTCTTGTCCGGCGTGCACGACACTCTAAGCAGATAAATTCTCTGTTTCGGAGTGGAATCAACGGTCAGCCAGGCCACCGGTTCGAGTTTGTCATCGCTTCGCGAGAGCCGACAGCCCAACGTCCAAGCCTCCAACGGGATCGGGGTGGAGATGTTTCCGTTGGCAGTCGCGTTTGCCTTGCCCTTGCCCTTGTTCGACTTGAACCCGGACGGTGAAGTAGCGACGGGGTCCAGTGGCCCTGCAGAATCTACAGAAGCACGGCTGTGCGGGGCGATACTCGACAGTGGCTGCATGGACATCAGTAGAATCCAGATGGTATGGACAGAGCATACAACCTTCTGGTCCTTGCCCTTCATCCCCGCCTTCCGTGACTTGGGCTGCGACATGTTTTTGAGATCGAGATAGGGCGGTTTGGGAGGCGGTTTCGCCACGCCCTTGCCCTCTAACGCCAGGACTTTCTCCTTCACGGACCCGGGACGTATATTCGTCCGCCCGTTCGGCGTCGAAAATCGAGCCGACTCCGCCTTCTCCTCCGCCTCCGCTTCGTCCTCCAAGTCGAACCCGGACGCCGACTGTATCGAGTCGCTGAGCGTGTCCACATCCACGACCTCCGGCGTCGCCTGCCGCTGCATCCGGTGCTTCTTCTGCAGCTGCCGTGTGTGCGCCCCGTCCGCCGGCAGACGCAGCATGTTCATGTCTGTGTTCATGTTCGGCCGTGATCTCGGGCTCGGTGACCTCGCGAACGCGTCAGGCGGCTCGGACGCGTCGGGCCTCGTGGGCGATATCTCTTGTTCTATGCAATCGAGCGGGTCAGACGACGAGTTGCCCTCCCCGTCCCTCGCAGCCGACGTCGAACGGCGCCGTCCCGTCCTGCTCTCGAGTATCACCCGCGTCGGGATCTCCTCCTCCTCCTCGTCGGAGAGTACGATCGTCTCCATCATGCCCGCATGTCCCGCGCTCCGCCTCCCCGAGGGAGTGGGAGCGGAAGCGAGCTCCTTGCCTTTACCCGTGCCCCTACCCTTCCCCGTTCCGGCCGCTACACAAATTCCACCCGACGTGCACACAACCGTCCGTCCGACCGACCGACCGAAGGAAGGAAAGAACCGCCACCACACACCGCAAAGACGCTCAGGAACGCATGCCGTGCAGAAGAGCCTCGCCACTAACCACTCACCTCCGTTCGCGAAATACTGCGAGGACTGCGACGGCTCGCCGTAGTGCGACGTCTTCTGTCGTTTCGGAGGCGGGTTATGCCCATGCCCGTGCCCGTGCCCGTGCCCGCCGAACGACCCCGTGAGTCCCCGGCCGCCGAACCCAGACCTCGACCCCGACCCCGACCCTGACCCCGGCCCCGACTCGCTCAAGACTGTGCGCGAGGACGTGTGGTTGCCGCTGTATGGCTGGCCGGTCCTGGAGGCGTGGAGGTTGTCGCGCATCCTGCCGGCGCCGTAAGGCGTCGTGGCGAGCGTCCGCGCACGCGTCGACTGGCGGGCCCTGCAGTCAACATCGCATACAGGCTGTATGTAGGATCGGCACCAGGAAGCGGGAGGGAGGGCGACGTACGATTTCTGAGGCCGGTCGTGTCCAGGGCCCGCTGCGTGCAGAGCGTATGGTTGAGTGGGGTCGACGGAAACCGAGATGATGTTTTGTTTGGGGCTCGTACGTACGCATCGTTGTTGGACCCTGCTCGGGTGGATTTGGACGCGTCCCTCAGGCTGGGGGGTGGATTGAGAGGCGTACCGGAGCCGACAGAGGTCAGGGTGGCGACAGAGCGACGATCCGAGCACAGGTCCACGGTCGTATTCATGCAGGGAGACGAGAGCGGGTTCGCAGACGAGGAAAGAGCCTCCAGGTGAGAGTCGCAGAGAGAAAACGTCGGCGAGTTGACAAATGCATGCAGAAGGGGACCCTCAGCTCTGCAGCGGCATGCGAAGGCCCCTCCAAGCGCGCAGATTTCCACGTGACACCCAATCAGGCAACCGAGCCGCGGGCCACATTCCAATGGCACACGACGGCGGCCTGATTCTGGCGGTACGGAGGCAAAGATAAGGTCTATTCCAATGCAGGGCACAGGGATCGACCCACAGGACCGCCAACGGTACGTATATGCGTGGATTCGGAGATCAAGCTGAATACGAATGCCAAGGGCGCATGCCCAACGGCGGGCGTATGCGCTAATAAACACTCTAAGAAGAGGAGGAGGAGGCCTGTTCAACGTGCCGTGAAAACAGTGTCCATTCCGGGGGCGGAGGAGAGAGAAGGTGCATACTACGTGGGGAAAAAGGGTAGTGCAAGAAGAGGCCGGGGTCGGGGGCCAGCAGAAGAGAGATAGGTGCAAGGGATGGGTGTTCTACACTACTAGGTACTGCTGAACGGCCCAGAGGGGGCTCTGAATCAATCGTCCGGTGCTGGGGCTTGTATAGGCGTACATGAATGGATGCATGAGAGTTCGTGTACGATTCGTGAGGTAAGATGCGATGATGTGTAGATCAGGAGCGGCCGTCATGATCGACTGGCGAGGAGGGAGGGTGTGGGTAGACTAGGCTAGGATAGGTACGGTAGGGGGCAGTGGATAGTATTGATATTATGGGCTAAGGGCAGGGTGGCAGAGGTCGTAGACAGACTAACATCCATCGTACTGCGAGTTCCGGGGGAATGTATATCCCGCCTGGTCCCACGTTGTGAGATTTGGGTTCGAGTATGCATTGAGGTGGCTGTAGGGCAGGGCGGTCATCATCATCAGGCACAGTCAAGCTTACGGCCAAGAGGAAAAATAGAGTACGTACTTCTTGATGTAGTTTGCTGTAGGTCGCGACGAAGGATCGCACGAGTACGAGTCCTCGCCGATGACCTCGTCGCGCTGGTACACACGCACGTAATCCACGTACATGCTCACGGGGAACGTGAGGTGCTGGAAGTCCTGTTTCTGGAATCCGGCTATATGCACAATCAGCCACGCGCACTCAAAACGCTGGAGGAGGGTCCACTTACGTGCCATGCCCAAGTTGAAGATAACGTACTGTCCCCAGGCGAGTGCGTGTCAGCGAGCCACCCAATGGTAAGAGGAGCCCCAATTACTCACCATGGGCTCCTCCGGAACGACTCTAGCGCTGATCTGCGATGTGGAATCGGGCCCAATCGTCGCCGCAGTCATCGTCCACGCCTCCTGGCCGTTCGCAACCCAGGTAATGAACCCGTCGCTGCGCTTGTTGGGGTTCGAGAACCACTCGAACCCGTACGCCGCGTACCCCTGGTCGTTGTACTTGGTGTTGTCGATGTCCGTGACGGCGGACACCGCCTGCTGGTACACGCCGCCCTTGTACGTGTTGAAGTGCGTGATCGACGCGTTGTAGATCGGCGACACGTCCGACGTGTTCACGAACTCGTACTGGTAGTTGTACGGCGCCGTCTGGAAGCTCTGCGACACCTGCGCCTGGAACCGGCTCGTGTCGATCTGCGTCTCGAAAATGTCGATTTCCGGCACCCCGCGCCCCACGCCCACAGACGGCCCCGGGTGGTCCGACCCCGGGCACGTGCACGCGGAGAACTTCTGCCCAGGCATGAAGCTCAGCGGGCCACCATCAGCCCCGCCCGTCGCGTCCGCCGCGGGCTGCTTATCCGCGGTCGTCTGGTTCGGGAATGTCCCCAGGTCGCACGTCGCGTAGCTGTACGGCCAAGTGCCTTCGGTCGTAGCGCCGTAGCCCGCGCGGCCCTGCGCAACGATGCCAAGTAAGCTCAACCACGCGGGAACTGCAGCGAAATAGACGCACGAGGTTGCCCATTGTCCACGCTGCGGGCCAGAGCCCAGGAGCGTTCGGACTGCCCGGCATGCTGACTGAGACCTCGACGTATCCGGTAGTGAAGCAGAACTTGTTCCACGACTGCAGCATGCCGCTCATGAAGTTCAGGTCGTGGTTCGCCTTCTCGGACATCGTGATAACCAGCTTGCCGTTCTGCGTCGTGATCGCTGAGGGGTCGTACCACTCGAGATCGCCCGTGGGCCAGTAGTGCAGGTCCACCGCCTCCCAGTACGGGTCGTCGCCAGGGTAGAACGTCCGTCCGTCCTTGTTGAACTCGTCGCTGAAAACGAGACTGTACGACTTACCGTCCAGGCCTGTCCGCGAGCGCGCATTCGAAGGCGTATCCGTGTCGATCAACTGGGGGAAGTTCGTGAGTTGTGGTACTTGGCCCGATCCGTTGACGCCTCCGAGGTTGAAGCCCGCGATCTTCGGAGGCTCGTGGATGTAGTGGTCGATGATAGGGTACCCGGCGAATAGAACGATGAGGCCGGCGGTAATGAAGAAGAGCGCGGAGGCGTTCAGCCAGCCTCGTGACGAGAAGGGAGCACACCGGCGGTCCAAAGCAGCGTCTCGGACGGGGTCAGGGTTGTGAAGGGCATCGTCTAGGTCGGGATCCTTGGTATCCCACATGTAGGGATATTGTTGTACAGTGGCGGTCGTCCCTGTGGGCGCCGCGGTCGTGAGCTTCTCGTTTGTCGTGCCTACGGAGATTTCGGAGGGGACGTTGCTGAATCGCGAGTTGGTGCCATACCCGCGCGACCCGTTCGTCATGGTTGGATCATACTATCACGCATGTATGCATGTGAGGATGCCTGGGATTGACCTCAAGGCTGCAGGACGCACCGAATATGGCCCGTAACCCCCTCCGA
Organism: Ganoderma meredithae; assembly: GCA_022814645.1. Taxonomy (NCBI): domain Eukaryota; kingdom Fungi; phylum Basidiomycota; class Agaricomycetes; order Polyporales; family Polyporaceae; genus Ganoderma; species Ganoderma meredithae. The sequence continues at coordinate 72,988 of JAKLMY010000087.1, read as the reverse complement.
TGTGTCCTGTGGCCACTCCTTGGGTCGTATCGTTCTTTTGACTGAGGTGACTTGTAGACGCCCGCGGCTGGTTGAACGCTTGCGGTTGTGGCGGCTGGGCATACGCTCGGCTGCCTGTTGGGCTCTGGGGAACGGCATAGTACTGATTTGTGGGAGGAGGCACACGCCGGGGCGGAGGGGGCATGGTGGGTCGTTACAAGAGGGCGAAAGCTGCGCAACGAAGGTTGGGAAGGGAGTGGAGCACCCGGAGCACCCGTGTAGGTTGTGGTAGCTATATTTGCTACACCGCAAGTAGACGATGGAAAGCGCGGGGACGGGGGGTCGTAAGGCGCCGTATGCACAGATCAGCCGGGGTGAGCTTGACGGAGGAGAAGGGGAAGGTGGAGGAGGGCCAGATTTGGGCGACCACGGACGGCGAGGATTGCCGCGTGGTTCAACTTTGTCCGCCAAATTCGGACACGGATGGCGGTGCCGGGCTATTTATTCTCGTTACCCCCACGTGAGCCGAATTCGAGGCTTCAACTCCTTCGCTTCTCGCAAGCAAACAGATCGACGCGTGGACTGGCTATTCCATGCACTGCTCATCGGTCGGCTTGAAGAGCCTCTGACATGTCAGAGGACGCGCTCAAGTAACTCAAGGGTGGCGGCTGCGGATCCAGCCTCCGGAATCGCTTGACGTCACATATAGTCGGTGCCTTTGCGCCGCCCCGGGCCCGGCTATGCTACGAATACCTCCCTCACAAGGACGCACATTCCCACGCATTCTCCAACTTCCCAGCCTTTTTTGCTAGACATCGACGATCCCTGCTTCATCATCACGCCTCCACAAATGCAACCGTGGCTGCGATGAAGTGGAAAACGACGCCTCGAGCACCCTCAAACCATACTTTTGAATGCTTCACGGTGACGCTGTACAGACCGACTCCAACAAACCGCCTGCTACGCACATGCATACGTAGCTCCGCTCATGTGGAATGTTCAATGCTCATGGCCCTCAGGCAGCAGCACCGTGATCAAATACGGCGTCGCGATCCCAGCAAGCATGATCAAAAGCCTCCTGCGGCCGCCATCCCCACCCTCCTCGTGCGCGTGCGCCAGCGTTGGCTGCAGCACCGTCGCCACGTACAGGAACGTTCCCCCCTATATCATCCATAACACACGTCAGATCGGTTTCGCGGCGCGAACGACAGAGCAGTCTCAGAACGCACCGAGAATAGCAGCGCCACGCTCTCCCACCCGCCGCCACCCCCGCCAACGAACGAGAGAACAGCGTACGAGACCAGCGTCGCGACCGGCGTCATGGAGCTAAAGATAGCGAGGTGTCGCCTGCATTCCGCGGCCGGCAGAGAGGTGGAGAGCAACGTCGTCGTGAGAGCGAGCGCAGTCGGGGCTGGGCAAGTAATGGTAAGTAAGTAATGGAGCCACTTATCAGCGACCGCAGGACATGCCGGAAATTGCTGTGGACCTGGTACTGGAACTCGTTCTCTTAATACATAAGTTTACCCACCTTTGTGGACGACCAGTGCGAGGAAGACGGCGACGAACGCCCGCGACTGCGCAGAATCCTCGCGCGTGCCCGACGCGGAGAGCGCGGCCGAGCCCATGGCGATCCCGTCCACGAACGCGTGCACGGCGAGCCCGAGGGTGAGTGGATACGCGCGCTGCTGGAGTTCTGCATTTACAGCCCCCGCGTGCGCGGCCGAGCGAGCTCGCGTGTCTTGTGCGACACCCTCGGTGCGTTCGAGCTCGCCGAGCTCGACGTCGAATTCCACCGAAGACCCGCCGGTGGGTGTAGGTAAGGGTACATGGGCCGATAGCTGGCGTTCTATGACGAGCATGAAGGCGAATCCGCTCAAAAGGGACAGCGCAATCGCGGATCGAGGTGCATGGGATGAGACGATGCCAGATACACCCCTTGCTCACAAATGACGTGAGTATATGACAGTAAGACAAGTGAGGTGACCGTGCTACATACTCAGGTATTACGACGCCCAGTGCTGCACCGAGAAGCAGTCCGGCGCCGTAGGTGGTCAAGGAATCTAAGGTAGATTCTGTAAAATCACGGCAGTCAGCACATAGCCAGATGTATGCGCAGCCGTTATCCCGCCCCGTAACTAGCGAACAGCCACTAAGATATTGTGCAAGTTCGGTTTTTGTCAGTTGTGCACATTAAGAAGTACCGCCCCACGGTATCCACGAGGTTCCGCCACATGATGAATTCGTCCACCATATGCGGTTGCGCATCGGCAAAGCGGTGACAACGCGCAAGAAAGGATGTGGTCGGTAATAGTGAAGAGTACGACTTCTCGCTTCATACGCTGCCTACTTATTCCATGCGCATGGTGGTCGAAATGACCGCCCGTAACACTTCGTAAGTTCTAGGACTCACTTTGGAACGTCACAGCCAAGGGGAGCATCCCCATCCCAAACGAGGCCGCCCCAAGAAGGCCTGCCGTGAAGATGGCCGAGCTGAGACTCATAGCTTCTTCCTGGTTACCCGAGGAACAGATTCAACTCGCCGAGGCCGGCGGGCAGTTCAAAGTTTGGTAGAGTAGAAGATCGAAGGCTTTCGCAGTGGCAAGGTAGAAGATGGAATACTGTCTCAAGGGGAGAGGGCAAGGATATGGAGAATACAAGGACTATGCTGTCATGGTCAGGGAGGAGTGTTTGCGAGGAGCGCTGCTATGGACCGGTGTTGGATGCTGCGGCCGTGGACGTCGCTCATCTTCGCGAGGTCTTTTTTTATTTTTTATTTTATTTATATCTCGTGTATTGGCAGTATCTACGCATACAGGACGATGGAGTCGTCCTGTGGTAAACAGCCATCTTCGCGAGGTCGTCACGCGCCTCGACCTCTCTCGAACCTGCAAGCCGTCAATTCTTCCACGTGACCGACGCTCCAGCGTTAAGTAAAGCAACCTCAAGAGTCAGAGGCCTTCCGCACTCTAACTTAGGTTGTTCTGCTTCCTCTATGGACAATGTTCGTCCAAAGACCGCTATTGGAACACTTGCGCGTTTCAGCGACACTGTTACCTCCCAAAATGCTGCCCACCATCTCGGCCGACCGCCCTAATATAGTAAGTATGGGACGCGAGCCATGAAGTCAGGGGGGGGGCATCCGTTAGCTCCCGCGTCCTGAAGCGACTCGGGATACGTAGGCGGAGGTGAAGGTGAGTGCGGCAGCGTTTCAATACTTGCGCATCATTGAGCCCATTCTTCCTCTGACGCGTCCGCCACGGTAGCCGATGACCAGGCGCACACACTAACCGATGACCGGACAATATAAGACGTGCAGCTACGCCCGCAAACTCGACCCGAGTTCAGCTGCCTCGACTCTTTCGTGTTTCTCGCACCATGAAGGCCGGCTTCGTCTTCCTCGCCCTCGCCGCCTCCGCCGTCGCACAGAAGGTGGCCGTCGCCTCCCCGAAGGAGAACGCAGAGGTGTCCGCCGGCGGCACGTTGCTGGTCGCGATCGACCGACCGGTGCGTACATATATCCCGTGTCCCCAAGCCGTTCGAATTTCGATTGCGCCAGCTCACTCCAACTGCTCCCCACTCGCACGCGGCACAGGCCGCAGAGACGCCGTCGACGGACGTCGCCGTGATCATCGGCCTGCAGTCCTGCGGCTCGGACGGTAGCGGCAACTGCGACGCGGTGGCGGCCGACTACGCCCGCGTCCTCTACCACGGCCCCTTCACGCCCAAGCCGGTCGACGGCCACACCGACGTCTCGCACAACTACACCGTCCGCATCCCGCAGAACACCGCCGCCGGCCGGGCCCTCCTCCAGGTCGCCCATTTCTTCTACGCCGGGGTGCGTGTGGTGTTTCCCGTTCTCGTTCGTGCCGCGTGGTGTGATCACGGCGATACTGATGATTACGATTCCCGCTCTTACTTGAAGGCGGCGCACCATCCTCAGATGGAGACTCTGCACACGGTCATCCAGATCACGCCCTCCTCTTGAGATTGACGGCTGTCGGGCGGTGTTGTCTCGTAATCCTACATTCCCGCATGATAATGATAATCTTACAATGTATGCTCGGCCGTAATGACGTCACGTCATCACTTAATTTCAGCGTTTCGTTACAGTCTGCACTGCGTCTTCGTAGACGTCCTCAGCATACCGGTTGGGTTGAGTCCTGGGCAGGTGTCCCCTTCGTCGGCATGTGGGTTGAGCGCTGAGCGCCGATCATTGGAAGGGTCGATCGCGGACATAGACTAGGCCAGAGTATATATACGGCGGTAAATAAAGTAAACGCTGTAAGCCACACGGTACTTACCGCCAACAGGCTGGAAACAACAGCCCGCTAGACTGCATTGCAATTATAAGATGTGAAAAGCCAAAGCTTAAGCGCACCTGTCTTTAGGCTTTGGCTTTTCAAGGTGCAATGACAGGGAAGTTCGTCAACGTTGTTTCGTCCATTTGCGACATAGCGATGTATGATGTAACGACAGTTAGCTAGACGGCACTACATTGCGATGACGAATGTTCATGTTGAGAGTCAGTCTGGAGTCCATGGTAGTATGTGGTATGTATGCAGGTCCATTGACAGTTCCAGATCCATATCCATGCGCAAAGCCCGAGGAAACGGAACGGCAACTAGTACTGAGCAACGTTAGCGGTGGCAGAACAAGCACGCCTGCCTGCGCGCGCCGGACTTAAGAAACGACGAGGGTGATGTTTACGAACTCGTAGAAGGGCTCCGAGCTCGCCTGCATCATCACAAAAATCGAAACAAAGGGATAAGAGCGGTAGGGTCAGCACTCCCTCCTGACTCGAGAGGTTCGAAGGAGAGAGAACTCACCCCCACGACGGACAGATGGGCGATACCTAGGCTGACCTGGCCCGGGGAGAAGGACGCGGGGACGGTGACCTCGAAGTTCTGGTGCGGCGGCTTCGAAGGCTCGTCGTTGTCGTACTGCGGGTTGTACGCGCCCGTGTAGACGAGGTTGCCGAGCACCTGGCTGACGTCGGTCGACGCGCACTGCGACGTGCCCTTCGGGCCGCCGCACGGCCAGAGCCCGATTGCGATCCCGACTTCCGTCGACCCGGTGAGCGAGTTCTGTGCGCATATGCATATAGCGAGCCCGGGTCAGCAAGAACTCCCAAAACGAACGGAGGGGAGGGGGAGAGGAGGAGGAGGAGAGGGGTGCGTACGGGTCGGTCCACCTCGACGGTGATGTTGCTTCCCGCCTTGACCTCGGCGAGGTTCTCGGGGGCGCCGATCTGGATGCGCTGGGCGAGCGCGGACGCGGCGAAGGCGACGAGAGCGAGAGCGAACTTCATGGTACCGGAATAGGGGGGGTGAGGTGTTGAGAGGCAGGGAGGCGTGGGTGACGGGAGGAGGGAAGACCACAGAGGTGAAGAACAAAGGTCGGCGGACGCACCTCTTTATATGGAGCTCCCGAGCAGTGTTGCCGACCCGAAGGGTCGTTACGCGTTACGTCGCCAAGAATACTGCCAAAGCCCATACGCAGCCCTGGCCCACACCCAGCCTCGTCCGCCTGCCGACCCCACAGGCCTTTGCGATGTTTCGCTCATCAGCTCGCCGGCTATACGGGGGGACCTCCGTGATCGGCCGAGTGCACGTCTCATGACTGGGGATTCAACTCACGGCCGTAAAGCAGTGGTGGAGCGTGATTGAGTTCATACCTAGTTCATCCATTATTGTGAAGGAAACGCGTTTGCAGTGCGGCGCACCAATTGGCGCGTCGCCCATCGGCGAGAGTGGGGCCGACGTCGAAGCTTGGAGGGACTGCCATTTGCCTGACGCCCGTCGGTTGAATGTACATAGGTTGGTTGCTGGGGTCCATGAGTACGTGCCGAGAGGTCGAGCCGTTGCGGTGGTCGCGCAGAGGTGAGCGATGCAGGGTGCAACATTAACATAGAGAGGCTAGAGCGGAGTTGGTTCGTTTCCGCACGGATCAGGACTTCGCTTGCGCCTTGAATCGAAAATAAACCTTGGGGCAGATCAATTGGACTGGATAGACCGGCCAAAGACCTCCGTTGTGTGCAACGGTGCGGTATGTTTGGAGGCGGAAGCTGGCAGGAGGTAGAGAAGAGAAGCTCGAACCGGGCATGAACGCCCGCCGGATCGAGCGAGACAATCAACTGACGTCATGCCGATCCGAATGTCGGTAAGATAAGCGCCGTTCGGGAGCTGCCGCCACAAAATGCTCTCTCCCCCTCTAGATCTCAAGCTGAAGCGCGACTCGCCGACGGCCTCCACGGTCTTTCACGGGCTGACTTTTGGCAGTCTTGCAGTGTACAAGAGATCAAGTAATTTTTTTGAGCGAGAACGAGATGATGGTACGTAAAATATGCAAATGAGGGATTCTCCGAGTCACAACTTTGTAGTGTACGGTAAAACAAAGCTACCACGGCGGCCCAAGCCACGTAAAACAAGTACTACTACGAAGTAAAACCGCATGAATACTAATCAATTCCTTTGTACACTATATCCGATAGGTCCGTTGGCCCCCAAGCGTCCTTTAAGTTGATAGTCAATCAGTCATTCTTTTCAGACCTTTCTCGTTCACATTCGTTTCGTGAGTACACAGGCTCTACTCAGGACCCAATCTTCAGCGTGATGTTCAGCGTCTCCAGGAACGGCATAAGGCCCGCCTAAGACAAACACACACCCCGTCAGCAACGGTCCTCGACGATTGATCGCGAAACATACCCCGATCAGCGAAAAGTGCGCCACGTTCAGGCTGACCTCGCTGCCTGGCACGAAGTGCGCCGGCACGGTGACCGTGAAGTTCTCGTACGGGGGCTTCCAGTACGCAGCCGGGTCCAGCTGCGGGTCGTACGGCCCGCTGTAGACGAGCGTGCCCATGACCTCGCTGACGTCCGTCTGGTTGCACGCGCCGCTGCACGGCCAGAACCCGATCGCGACCGCGACCTCTTGCGAGCTGCTCAAGGTCATCTGCGTGCATGCATGGCAGTCGCCGCGCGCGCATGTCAGTAATTATGTAGATTCGGAGGGAGGAGAACGAGGACGAGGAGGGAGGGGCTGGGGGGCAGCGGAAGGACGTACGGGCCGGTCGAGCTCGACGGTGACGTTGCTTCCGGGCTTGACTGTGGACCACTCGGCGGGGGCGGCGATCTGGCAGCGCTGCGCGAGCGCAGACGCGACGAGGAAGGCGAGGGTGAAGAGGTAGTAGTAGTACAGCATAGTGACGTGAGCTGTAGGTGAGCCGCGCCTCGAGGTTGCTGTGGTGAGTCCGGAGCAGAGATGGCTCGGCGCGCAAGTGAAGTGGAGTCGACGCAAATCGTGTTCGAGAGCAGTAATATTCAATAACCTTTTTATACCGCACTTGAGGGGGAGCACCTAAATCGCGCTAGCTCAATCCGATGTATCATTGTATGCACCGCCGCCGACATCGTCGGATATGACGGTCTCGTATGTGCGAGAAGGCACCTGCAATTTGAGCACGATCCAGGAAGAGAAGGCGGGCGAAGGCATGACCCCGAACTCCGCGTGCTGCGTGAGACCATAGCTCTGGGTTGGATCCGCCGGCGCACATGATCCTGCCTGGGGTGCCGACTGAATGCTGCCGTGGTCTTGCTGGGGCGAGAGTGGAGAAGTTGGTTATTAGGGTGGAGAAGTCGCACTATCAGATGCGGCTGGGCTCCGTCCGGAAGGCAGTGGCAAGCCGACCAGGCAGAATCGCGGCGGATGGGGATGCATGGCCGTCGACTGAATCACTGGGCGGTCTTAGGTGGGGTGTAAAGGTGTCATAATGCATGCCGTTCGGCGGTCAAAGGACTTCAATTCCTTTCATCTGTTGTCGCGAATATTGAACGTACCGGTGGAGGGGATGCCAAGAGCAGCATTCGGCACGGCCGTGAACTGGGTAAGCTATGCCCACCACGAGCTTGGGGTGCGCTGAAGGAGTGGTCCCTGCCGAGCGGCGCCCGAGTGTATGAGTGCTACGTGCAGGATCCCGTCGAATCGGATCCCTGGCGTGCTGTCTCTGGATTGGAAGTCGACGAAACAAAAGCCTCGTTGAACGGCCTCGCGGCGTGGCATGGGAGGCATACGTCAGTATCAGTCATTTGCGCGAGGCACATTGGGATTCGACGCCAAGGCATGGAAGATCTTCGAAGCTGGACATGCCAGCGGAAGTGAACCTGTTTTTCGGGAAGCTCAAATGGCGCTGTAACCTGTTCAACGAACCAAACTTTCTGCAGCGGCGGGCCATCGATGGGAAGCGTACAATACAGCTAGCGTTGAACTTGAGCTAGACACGTCGAATGCGAATATCTTTGCTTTCATCGACAATGCACCCCGTACACCCAGCAGTTCTGCTCCATTCACGTGAGACGGACGGCATACCGTTCTCGAATAAACGAGAAGGAGGTTGCTGTGGAAGGTCAGCCCATGCGGCTTTCCGCGATCGCTCGGATGAAATATGGTCATAGAAGACTGAACGCCAACCGAAACAGGGTTCTAATTGCCCCATGGACTAGCCTTTTAGCCTCCTTGCGCGAGTCCTGCAAGCATCTTCGCAAAGTTCTGGGGCTCGTCTCTTAGTTTTCCCGGAGCAGGCATGACAGTCAGCGGGCGAACATTGCAGAGCCCTTTAGTCGATATCCACGCAGACACACAACGCGTCAACCCTGACAGAACTCCGTCAGTATTCTTCGGCATCATTTCAGCCCGCCTGCCCTCTACATACATACCTTGTGAAAACGTACGCGTCGGCGGCCTGACTCTGCTTCTAGTCAGGAAAGCAACTCGCGCTTAGCATGCGACGGGGTTAACGGGCTGAGCTTAGCATGGCCGCCACCAGGGCCATATCCACGACCGTCGCAGGGCTCGACGCATCGCTGTGCTCTGTCCAATTTTCTTAGAATTCAGCATACACGACTGTTCTGAATCGGGACAGAGACGCACCTGTGCCACAGGTCTTCGAAATCTACTAACCTAGGTTCGCCCAGACTGGTCGGTCCTTGAACTTGGGGCCGAGGCTGCGACGACTCATGCGTCGCACCTTCCTGTAGAATATTGCATACTTGGACTTCGCAAGGTCAGAACATATTCGAGAAAGAAAAAGGTCTCTGGCCACGTACATACGCGCATAAAGCCGATGGAAGACTGCGTCGAGAGTCGGGACTCGACCGTTCAAGTTGAACTTGAATTGAATTGTCATTGGGCTTGGGTCGGAGACGCCAGCTTTGTGGCGCTCCGGCGTGGTGCCAGCAAGCGCGTTGCGGCAGTGCAGCCATCCTTGCCGTCTCCCACCACCGCCTCGCCTCGGCCTCTTCTCAGTCTGACTGGTGTCTTTCAGCGGCCTCCTGCATTCAGTACCTAGATCCTGTAGGCTGTGGTCCACTCTGCATCCATCCCTGGCGGCATCGGTCTCGCCATCAATACGAACAGCCTCGACGGCGGCCGGTCCACCTTCCCCGCACCTTCGTACAGAGCTCTGCCATGGTCATGTCGATGGGCAAGCCCTGCTGACTCCGCTTGCCGTGACGGGCCTGGAAAGGAGCACTTCAATCAGCTCCTCTCGAAGGCGAAGGCCAGTCGGAGCCAGCGGTCGGCTCTAGAGCGTCTCCAGACTGCCCGCTTGACCGCCTTGCGGCCGACCTGCGATTGTACTCTATTGGCTTCTATCGGCAGGCGACGCGATGCTTGACAGTACAAAAGCACCTGCCTGAATTCTCTGTGGCGGCAATCAATCACATTCGAGGAACTCGGAACATCCATCCTTCTCAGTACTCGCGAGCGCGGCCGCCCCCATCCTCATCTGCCCATCGCAACTCTACCTCTGCCTTCTGCTTACGACCGCCACCATGAAGTCTGTTCTCGCTGTCCTTGTGCTCGTCGCCTCAGCCTATGCCCAGGGCATCAAGATCGCTGCTCCCGCTGCGAACTCGCACATCGTCGCAACCCAGAAGGTCCTCGTGGACGTCGCGCGGCCGGTGTGTCCACCATTGCACCCCCCTGATCCCCACCCGCCAGCCATATGTACTGACGCATCTCGCCTCCAGAACTCGCACACCCCGTCGACCGACGTAGCAGTCCTCATCGGACTGCGGTCGTGCGGGCCCAGCGGCGACTGCGATGCCATCGCCGACTCGGGGACGCTCGGGACCATCCTGTACAAGGGCATGTACGAGCCCATCTCGCGCACGGGCGGCGGCAGCATGTACCAGAATTACACTGTCGCCGTCCCCGACACCGTCGGGACGGGATCGGCGCTCCTGTCTGTGGCGCACTTCTACGCCGGCGGGGTGAGTACTTACAGTATCCCTGTACATCGGGTCCTTGGACGCTCGAGTGATACTTGTGTTGCTGACGCGGTTCATGCTCAGGTCGCGAATTCGCCCACGATCGACACTGCATATATCGTGGTACAGGTTGACTCCGCTTAATTCCGGTCAAGGGACACCATTTCTGTTCGCTCCTTGGCGACCGACGCTGATTCGGATCTTCGTCCTTGTATGCATGTACACGTAATATTCGAGCAGTACGCTACTTAGTAATACTAAGCTATCGATGACGAGTACCCGCCCAAGGAGAAGCGAGCGAGCTGTCTGCGCGAGGAGGGTAAGTCAGTCCTTCGTCCATACAGTAAACATAATACTGTCGCAGTCCGACGATCACGAGGTCCAGAGTCCCACCGTGCTCAATGAGCAAGTCCAACTAATCCTGAATGTACACGGTCTCGTTCAGGACCTCCAGGCTAGGCCAGAACAGTTCCTGTAAGAAAGAAGTATCAACCCATGCCCGTGCCCCTGCCCGTGTTAACGCCCCTTGGGCCCGCGCCCCGAAGCAGGCATGTACCAAGTACAGCACTTCTACGCCGGCATGCCGAACTCAAAGTCTAAAGCTTAACGGCCCACTCACCCCGACGAGCGTAAAATGCGCGACAGAGAGCACCGCAGGCCCAGGCGGGAAGCCCGCGGGGACGGCGACCGTGAAGTTCTCGTACGCGTCGCCCCCCGTCGGCGCGACGGGCGCGTACGCGCCCGCGTACAGGATGTCGCCCATCATCCACGCCGAGTCGATCCCGTCGCACGTCCCCGCGGGCGCGCCGCTGCGCGAGGGGCAGGAGAGCAGTCCGATCGCTACTGAGACGTCGCGCGAGCCTGTGAGGCTGTCCTGTGTTTGTTTTGTTTGCGGTTGTGATGTGAGGAGAAGGGAGGAGAGGGCGAAGGGAAGGAGAGGGGGAGGGGGGGGCACGTACGGGTCTGTCGACGTCGACGACGAAGCTTTCGCCGGGGGCGAACGTCGAGTGGGGCGGAGGGGCGTAGATGAAGACGTTCTGTGCGGTGGAGAGCACGGACAGGAAGAGGAGGGTGAGGAGGAAAACGGCTGCTCTCGGCATGGTTGCGATGCTATAGCTACTGGAGGTGGTAGGGTGTCTCCCTGCGCTCAGCTGAGCTTCGACTTGGCAGCATATATACCTGCAGGCGCCGTGTAGTTCATTGTGTCTGGCAGCGGCGACCTACGGCCAATACTATGACTGAGCGTGCGAAGTCAGGCGAGCGAAGGCGATGAATGCCCGATAGTGAAGACCTGACGCTGTTCAGCCCGGAGCCATCTCGCCCAGTCCTGGATTGAAAGGCGGGTGAAGATTCACCCTCTGGTATTTTGAGTCCTATAGTTCCTTGACATATTTTCGGTCTGCCATATAAAAAAAAACCTCTGCCCAGTCAGCCCAAGGTCCTAATAACACAGCCATCGGCTCCGCGTCTACTGAATGAAGATGGTCTCGCTCGGGTCGTCGATGGACGGGAAGAAGAGTGCCTAGTCAAAGTCAAACGTTAGAACGAAGCCCGTTTTCATGAAACGACGACGGCAGGCAGTACACACCCCGACCAAAACAAAGTGAGGCACCGACAGGAGCGCCGGCCCAGACGGGAAGTCCGCAGGGATCGTGACGGTATAGTTCTGCACGAGCGTCGTGCTCCCGGACGGCGCCTGGGGCACATACGGCCCAGCGAAGAGCACGGTGCCGAGCTCCTGGGTGGGATCGATGCCGTCGCAGGTACCGGCGGGTGCCTGTCCCGCACAGGACAGGAGGCCGATCGCGACCGAGACGTCCTGCGAGTTGGTAAGGCTGTCCTGTGCATTCGTCAGCCCCGCGTTGTCGCAACAAACAACACGGAACGAGGCGACGTACAGGCTTGTTCACCTGGACCACGAACTGATCCCCGGGTGAGAACGTGGAGTTGGGCGGGGGTGCGCCGATCGCCACGGTCTGCGCGGTGGCGACGCCAGCGAGTAGGGCGGCGGCGAATACCGACTTCATCGTCGAAGGAGTGGGTGCTGCGCTGTGAGAAGAGACGAGCTCCTGCTTACATGAGAAAACAGGAGCGAGTTTTATAACCCCCTGAACGGGCGACCACATACCCGAACGTACACAGCGCGTCGCCGCTGTCGTGAGCACGTCACGCTGGAACTTCCAGTGGGGCAGGATGAAACTCCAGAGATTACTGACCCTCTACATGCAAGTGCTGTGCCATCCCAAGCAGCGTTGCCGCAGTTTGCTAGCTAGCGCATTGACGCCTTCATTGTCGAGAACCATTTGAGGGAAAGTGCGGACCGCCCACGGTTAAATGGGGAAATGAGGTCTACGGCGCAGTGCGTTGAGCGGGGAGAATTGCAGCACTTGACGAAAGGCAACTCTCCGCGTACGTGTCGCGCGTCCCGTAACTGGAACTACACTCGATTTGATCCGGGAGCAAACGAGATGCGCCCGTTCGTGCGCTCCGACGAGATGGAGGACAGGCTGCGTTGAATAAATAACGTACGATGGCGACTCTAGTTGTCGCCTTATGGTAAACAAAGATCGCACTGATTGACATCTGTGCATCCGCTCCATCCTGGTCTGTCGCGCTCGGTGATCATCGGGTGCCCATTGGGAAAGTTCAGGCTTCGTGACCTGTGGTACATGATTTCAGAGAGTGTCGAGATTTGAAACCTGTGAGTAGACACACTTGCCTTCTCTCCACCGAGACATACGACCTGAGGTTGTCCGAGCATGAGAGTTTCAGGAAGCCGCAGTTAGTAATTTCAACCAAGTATGGATATTTCCAACGGTGCAGCTCGAGACCGATGGCGTGCATGAGGGAAGGCTTGGAGTTGATGCGGTCTATGTCGAACAAGGATTACGTATAGCACTGAAATAGAGCGCGGTTCAAGGGGTTCTGCGGGATTCATGGGATTTCGGAAGTGGTCACCAGTCATCGTCAGAAAGCGCCCGTAAGTGTGGTTGCATAGCCACTCGCGGCAACTGCCGGGTCCATCTATTGCGCGCTTATAGGCTAGTCCGCAGCCTGGTGACCACGACTAGGATGTACTGAAACTAACAGCTATCGTCTGCTCGGCTTTAACAAATGTCATAAAAAGCATCAAGAGGGAGTTCAAGATATGTTGCCTAGGGAACAATCTCGAGGCATTGCAATGTTCAACTTGAGGACTCGGATGGCTGGACAACCTCGAGGAGAATAAGGTGCGAGCCCTTCCAACCCATCGTCGTCTGCATGACCGTCACTCAAGCGTACTCACAGTTATCGGATTCAAGCGCGTACAGAGCTGAGCAAGGCTGTGGGTGAAGCCGCACGGGGCCGATGGAGCGGCAAGATGGATTTCTGGAGGCTCTGGAATGAAGTAGAGTCTCTGGACTCCCAAAAGCGTCGGCGTTCCGACATTCCGACATTGCATTGCGGGTGGTGATGAAACATTAGCAAGCCGTCGGTGCCGCCGTCACTCCGCAGCTCTAGGTACCGACCGCGACCGGCACCCGTCAAGCTGCCGGGAGACAAAGCGCGGATGTGGGTTGTCCTAACGCCTTAAGAACGCCAATTCAGAGGGCCAACGGCGCCGCACCATGACGATTGACAACGATCGCGAAGAAGGCCTTGCCTCGCCGCAGAGGCTGGATAACGCCTTCTGCGTCAGGATGACGTAGGTACGTAGGTACCTCTGTGGTTTACACGGCTTGGACTCTTGCTTAGCCAAATTTCCTGATTCAGGATTACAGCTCCTGGACTTGTCGAGCGGTATTACGCCACAAGCGTGCTAAACTACCTCGACCCTCTACCAGCGTACCGCCGTCGATGATGGTGGAAATCGGTGGCGCGGCTCCGACGGTGCCTGAACGTCCCTTTCATATGGACTGTGTGTGAAACGCAAAGGATGCTTGGTACGTACCTCTGTGTAGGAATTGTGTTCTGACCAGACTCAATTTATGACGTCTTTGCATCTCGAACGGTAGTGCAGAAAACAGCGGCTGCACTCCAAATGAACGTAGTGCTGATGACCGGAACCAATTGCTGCTCATATGGACTTCACCGTCAGAATCAGTGGTGGCCCGGCTAAGGCAGACCCTTTGAAGCGTCTTTGTGACCATGTGCTAGGGAAGTCTTCCGCTCCACCTCTGTTTGCCTATAGCACCGCACATAATCTTTCAGCGCTGATGTTCTAATAGAAGCCGGTCTACGCTTTCGTCGATGAGGGTTAAGGAAGCTCTACTCGCCGCGGTCTCCTCGTACCCAGCCCGGAAACGCGTCATTCCATCACGCATGTGTTCTGACAGTTGAGTCTCGGCAAACAAATTTATCTTTTATATTGAGTACATGAGCGAGTCATCCATCCATCCATCCATTCATTCATCGGCCGTCTCGTGACGCAGACGTCCCCAACAAAACGCTAAAACAGCGAGATGTCGACCGTCTCGCTGACGACCTCGAGGAAGGGCTGCGCCCCCTCCAGTTCCTAATATATTGTGGTCAGCAATTCAACGCCTCTGCCGCCCCCGCGGGGTCATCGATATCAGGCTCGTCAAGCGAGACCCACACACGTACCTGGATTAGAGCGAAGTGCGCCACAGAGAGCAGCGCCGGGCCAGTCAGGAAGAGGACCGGGACCTGCACGGTGAAGTTCTGCGCGACGGCGAGGCTCCCGCCGCCGACCGACGTCGGGGCGTATGGCCCGGCGTACAGCGAGGTGCCGATGTTGCTGGTCGCGTTGATGCCGGTGCACGACCCGAGGCAGGAACGCAGCCCGATGGCGACAGAGACCTCCTGCGAGCTCGTGAGGGACGCCTGCGGGCAGGAGGAGGATGTCAGTGTTTGCTTTCCCGTGGTGGAGGGAGGGAGGGGGAATGTGGTGGCGACTCGGACGTACGGGCCTCTCGACATCGACGACGAACGACTCGCCGAGAGAGAGCGTCGTGCTCGCAGGGGGCGCGGCGATGATCACGCTTTGCGCTGCGGCCGAGGCGAGGAGAGACGCAAGAGCGAAGATAGAGGTGCGCATGCTGGGATTCGAGAATACTGTGTACTACGAAGGGTGTGAGAGAAAGAGGTGTGTCTCCTGGTTCCTGAGCCTTGCCAGTCGCACCTCCTTATATTCTCACACATTGCTCGGCTGCAGTCTTGCTAGCGGTAGGAGATGCAGGACCGGGTGTTGGCATCTGGTGCGGCCGTACACTCGCAACCTCGTCAGCAGGACAAACTGGACCCTGAAGGTGAGTAGGAGCGTCGTCATTGTAGATGGACAGAGCGCTCGCATCCGGCCTCTTCGTCACACGAACCCTTGAAGGGCGGGCGTCGCATGCGCCGTCTGGCCTTCTCCAGACGCGACGCTCCACCGTACTGAATGGATGGACCCCAGGGCGCATCGACACGGTGACGTCCAGACGTCTGCTACCGTGGCCTGCATTCAGACTGAGTATCGCTCCCGTTTAGAGACGGGCGTGTCTCGGTCGCTTCCGGTAAGCTGCGACGATGGTCCGGGTCAAATCCTTGATGCTCACATCCACGCCGTACTGCTAAGGATACATGACATACTGGACTGTCCTTGCTCTGTGAAGAGCGAAGAACAGGTTGAATCGCCGGCCGACCGGATGGCATCAAAAGTTTGCCCGGAGAGCATCCCATGGAGTACTCCCATTCCAAGTGTCCCTGAACGTATACATAGAGGGCTTCGGTATGTGAAACTGTCCACAACTCGATATTAGTAGGTACGTACGTGTGCTAAGGTCGATTCAGGATTAGAACTTGGGACGCCGATGCAAGCGACGTGGCTACGGCGCCCACTTGCAGTCGATTTTGAAAGCCATCCCATTCCGACCTTGAAGTCGAGAGCGAGACCATGCTGTCCGCGGCGGCGAGAGGAAGAACAGGAAATGACGGACCCTTCGGGTAACCCGGGTTGATGGAAACTAAGATAAGTAACTGTTAGGCGCAAGTACACTCTGACTACGTGTTCATGTTACCGGGTTTGTAAGGGGCTGCGAATTTACGGGCAGGAAACGGCGTTCAAGGTTTGGCGTGGGGCAGTGCGTCGCAGCCGAACAACAGCGTATCATCAGTACAACAGGCCAAGCGCTGCTTACATTGTGCGATACTGTGCTACCCTTTGCTAATAGGGATCGCTACGCCAACTTGCCAGCGCGTCGTGGCACACCCACTGCACACCCCATTGCAAAGCTCGTGGATCAAAGTCTCTGATCCCATTGCCCAAGTGGAGGTGTTCGACCTAATCACCTCGTCCTCATGTTCGCCAATATCCACCATGCTGTGCCGAAGCGAATGATGCTGTAAGATGCGGTGCCGCATCATCGCCCTGGGCGATCAGGAGGTCTTCGTTGCGCAATGCTCAGAGCCGTACAAATTGACAGCCCCTTTCGCGGCGACACCCTCACCTACACTTGCATCGCCCTCACGTCGCAAGGTCACTCCCCTTGCGCCTTCGCTTCCTCTTCCACGCTCCGTTCGACCGCAGGTGTGTCCCACGATGAATGAACCCGCCTAGCCATGGCCACTGCTGACAGTGACATCCCTCCAGACACTTTCCCTCCCCCTTCGAATTCATTCCTACTCGCATTCGCACCCAGCCGATCGAGGAGTACCATCCAACACGACCATGATCACCGGCATAGGCGACAGTAAGCCCCCTCCCGTCCCGCAGGACTCCAAAGCACCCCTCGACACGCCCCCTGCGTACTCCGAGCTACTCATGCCCACGCCCGCGCCCGCGCCCGCTCCAGCCGCACCCCGCGAAGTCTACACGATCGCGACAGCTGCCCCCGCACCTCCACCTCTAAATCCAGGAGCGTACCGCCCGTCATCCGCACCCATCCCTCCGCTCGCGCCCAACCCGTCTCCTTCAGGCCCAAGTCCACCACCACAGTTCACCCAGGGCTGGCCCACACCTCAGCCTGCCACGCGCCCCGCAGACGCGTCCTCGTACCAGAGCTCGTCCACATCCACGTCCGCGTCCGCGCCCACGTCGACGGGCAAGACCAAAAGCAAAAACAAGGAAAAAAGCAAGGACCGGAGCGCAGGCGGGAAGGTCGCGCGGGCGGTGGGGCAGGGCGTGTTCGCGCTCGCCGCGATGCCGGTCGTCGCGACCGCCGCGGCGCTGTACGGCTCGGGGAAGCTCGTCGAGGGCATCGGGCGCGGGCTCAGCGCGGGCCCCGAGGCGGTGCTCAGGGCGTACAGGAGGGTCGACGGCAAGATCAAGGGGCAGCCTGAGGGCGCCGACACTGGCGCTGGTTTGGAGCCACACGAGGACGGGGAGGCGCGGGAGCGCGAGCGTGAGTGGCATCGGTACCAGCAGCAGCAGCAGCAGCAGATGCAGCAACAGCAACAGCAACAGCAACTTCAGCAACAGCAGCAGCAGCAACTACGGCAGCAGCTCGATGAACAACAGCGGCAGCTGCAGGAGCAGCTGCACCAACAGCAGCGGCAACTGCAGCAGCAACTACACCAGCAGCAACAGCAGTACTTGCAGCAGGGAGAGTGGGGGAAGGCGGGGGCAGGGACGCCGCCGGTGGCGATGAAGATGGAGGAGGAGAGCGTAGGCTCGAGGAATGGGAGCTTGCAGATGCCGATGAAGGCGAGTCTGATGGAGGACCCGTCTATCGGGATGGCGAGGACGGTGGGGTCGGTGCAAAAGTAGGGGCGTACTAGTTTTTCTCTGGGGGGAAAGGGACTCTCCGTGTATCATACGTTATGCGGCAAGCTCGCCTGAGGCGTAGATGGGCAAGGGACCGAGGGTGTACGATAGCGCTGATGGACGAGTCGCAACGTATGCACATCTCATTATTCTGATATCGTGCGGATTGTACAACATACCAACACTCATTCACCGCCTAGTTTTAGTTTCAATCTGACTATACGTGCATGCATACAGGTGTCCTCGATCCTTCCTTTAAGCCCGGGGCGGTGACTTTCCTCTAAAGCGAAATAAGATTAAGGAGCAGCAACTACTGTAACGATCAGATTCGCAGGAAGACGTTCACTCAAAGTCATGTCATGTGCATGGAAATATCGCCGAGGCCCGAGGACGTTAATCTCCGTCAAGCACATAACCTCCAGCCGCGCGGGGAAAATGAAGGGTCGCATAGCGACCGAGCCGGCAGCAGTCAATAAAGCGCACATAAAAGACTTCGAGCCGGAAACAATCGTGCATTTCCGTTGCGCTCATACGGCGCGCTCAGAGCTCCTGCCTGGGGCTTCTGAACCGCACTGCCGCCTGCCTACCAGGTTCGTTGGGCTT
The DNA here is from genome assembly GCA_022814645.1 of Ganoderma meredithae. NCBI lineage: Eukaryota > Fungi > Basidiomycota > Agaricomycetes > Polyporales > Polyporaceae > Ganoderma > Ganoderma meredithae. Next base: position 54,458 of record JAKLMY010000087.1, on the reverse strand, counting down.
GCTCCCATTTCAAGAAGTCGACTGTGGGCAGGGAAGAACGAAGCATGTACGTGCCTTTAGGGACTGAGCACTGCCTGGCTTGATATTCAGACGAACTCCACGGTGCGTGAAACTTGCCGGCATGTCTGTTATAAAGACACCGAGGACGATCGGAGCAACCCAAAGTAACGCCGACAAAACCGACATGGACGCAGGTCCATGCAAGTCCAGGTAAGTACATAGTGTTCTGGAGTCGGAGTGGGAGCTCGAAAGCTCGTCGCTGCTACTTAAAAGTACCTATGACTTGATACATAAGCTTCAGTAATCTGGTTGAGAACTGTGAAGCGCACCGTGGCGCGGATTCCGGAAGGCTGTCCACGGAGACGTCAGCGGTCAAAACTTCAGGCCTTCAGGCCGCTGCCACCGGGAGTTCGCCCGCAGCGGGGCCTGCGGCATTCGAACGCGAACGCATGGATCACAAGCTTGTGCCGCCGTCTGCCGCTTGCACATCGCACACCATCTACAGTGTTTATTATACGTCTCACGAACACCCTCGAGCGGAAAAGCAAAAATTGCTGCAGCTCGGAGCATCACGGCGGAAGCCTGGGATCCTCTGTAAGACGCGTTTGGTCAGGACTCACGCCGGCAAGGTAGAAAATTCCGCTGCAGTCGAATGGTTTCGCGGGCCGGCTGTCTCAGACTTTCAGCATCTGGTTGACTGCCAAATGTTTGTCGCGACCTGTGTTTGCAATGAACGTCGACGGGGGTGGGGGTGTCGAATGTCGTGTCAGGGGATGAGGTAGGTACGAGATGGTGGGGCGCGGTGGCGCCACAGGGAGCGGCAGCGGAGGGATCGGGGGCGGCGAAGGACATGGCGGGCGGGTGCGGGGCGTGCAGATATATTGTGCAATCGGATTCGCGCGGGCTGTCAAGTCTGGAAAGGAGTCTGTCATAGACCAGGCCATGGACGGCGGTGGGCCCTGGTGGCGGGGCAGCGAAAGGCCAGCGCGAGCGCAAGGGGTCGAGCCCATTCAACGCCATTGGCCGTTGCGCCGTCCGTGTCTATAATTCCCGAGAGAAGGTCGGAGAGAGAAGGCCGGAGGAGTGTGTCCAGCTGGGGCTCGTCAGGGGATCTGCCGAGAGCGGACTAGAAAGGAACGCGGCGGGCGCGTGTCCGCAGCGTGTAGACGGCGAATCGTGCAAGGCATGTGTACCTGGAGAGGATGCTGCTCGTCGCACGCAGCGTTCGACAGCGGTCAATGTCGGGAGGGCGGGAGCGGGCGGCACTCAGTGTCACTGACCCGAGGGTGGCATGGGCGGGAGGGCGGTGCGGAGGTGCCGGGGAGGAGAGAGAGCATATGACCAGCAACGCAGCCTGTTTGAACCCAGACCGCCTTTGTCTTCTGGCTTTCGCGTCCACCCTCCCCCGACGACGACTGCGAAATGGTCGCCGACATGACACTCCTCGTCCGACAAGAACCAAGCAGTAGCTCTGGTGAGTGCATACAAGACGTGGTTTGGGCTCCTATCTATGCGGGGCGCGGCAGGATGGCCGATAACGCGGCCGATTGGCCTCGGGAAAAAGAGGAGGGCTGCCCGTTACGTGCGAGATGACGCTCCTGCCTCGCTCCCCCACACGCACCTCCCTCTGCCGCTCCCCACTCCGCTTGTCTATCTTACATTCCTCTGCTATTATCTTCTTTCCTTCTTCCGACAATCATGGCCTCGACGACCGACCCGACCCAGTCCACCTCGTCCTCGTCCACGCCCTCCTCTTCCTCCTCTCAGAGTCCGTTCTCCACCTCTTCTTCGTCCTCCATATCCTCCTCTCGCTCTGATTCAACCACTAATCTTTCTTCTCCAGGTTCCTCTGATTCTACCTCTTCCCCCACTTCCTCAGAAACTCCCACAACAACACCAACTTCCTCATCATCATCATCCTCGTCCTCGTCCTCGTCCTCTTCTTCCTCCGCCACCACTCCTCCCATCACAACTTCTTCCTCCTCGATATCATCAACAGAAGCCACTTCCTCCTTAACCACTCCCACGTCCACAAGTTCAAGTTCCTCTTCGAGCTCGACCTCCGCCTCCATCACCTTACTTCCCTCCAGCACCAGCACATCAACAAGTATAGAGGTCACCACATCCATGTAAGTCCGGCCCTCGCACCCTCCCTCTCCTGTTTTAACGCACAGTCAGTGGGACCGACGCCAATGGCTCGCAATTCACGTCCGTCGTGACCACCACCATCGTCACCGCCATTCCCACGGTCGGCTCCTCGACCGACCACACGTCCTCGTCCTCGTCCTCGCACACAGGCGCGATCGTCGGCGGGGTCGTGGGCGGGGTGGCGGGGCTCGCGATCGTCGCCATGCTCCTGTACTTCTTCTGCAAGCGCTCGCACCACAAGGACGACTTCGACGGCAACTTCGACCCCGACCGCGTCGTCGGCCTCTCGGGCACCGGCCACGGCACCCTCCCCGACGTCGACCTTGGCGGCGACGTCACCCCCTACAGCTACAACCCCAACCCGGGCGCCGGAGGCGGAGCAGGAGGAGGAGGAGGCGGCTCTGCTCCCGGCAATGTCCCGAACATGAGCCAGTACCACGCGTCGGCGTACCCCGCCGGGGCAGGCGGGTACGGAGCTGGGCCTGGAGCTGGAGCTGGGGCAGGCGGTTATGCGGCGGGACGAGGGGCCGGCGCGAGCGGGTACGCAGCCGGACCTGGCGCAGGACCTGGAACAGGAGCAGGCGGCTACGTAGCGGCAGGCGCGGCGGGCGCGGCGATGGCGACCGCCAGCACGAGCACGCCCTCGCACTACTCGCTCCCGTCGCAGCCCGCACAGTCGTACTACGGGGGGCCGTCGTCGGCGTCCGACCACGGATACCCCGAGTACGCGGCGTACGCCGCCTACGCGGGGGGCCAGTACCCGCACTCGCCGTCGTCGGCGACCAACGCCAGCTTCGCTGCCCAGCAACAGCAAGAACAACAACAACAGCAGCTGGCGATGCCCGGGCGCGACTTCCGGCACCCGTCGCCCGGGCCATCGCTCGGACCGAGCCAGCACTCGTACAGCGGGCAGACGCCGCCGACGGACCCGTCCGTGTCGGGCAGCTCGAGCACGGGCGGGAATTACAACGGCGTCGTCGGGGTGATCCCGAGCTCGAAGGAGCGCGAGGCGATGGCCGCGCGCCGCGTCGCCAACCCTGATGGCAGCCAAGGACAGGTGATGCAGCATATGGACGCGGGACGCCTCGACGCGACGCCTGAGGACGAGGAGCCCAGCGAGGTGCCCCCCAGGTACGATACAATCCCGCATGGCCGGTAGGCCTATGGTGGGGTGGAGGGATCTCCGGGTGCGGAGGGGAGAGAGGGACGGAGCGGAGGTGGCGGAGGAGTGGGTGCGTGAGGAGCGGGGTCCGGTGGTGGTGGCGCTGGGGATGGGGTTGGAGCTGGAGTTGATGGTGATGATGAAGTGGGGAGGAGGAGGGGAGGAATGGAGCCTGTACGGGCGCACAGTCGCGCGCGCGGGGTAGAGTGCAGTTGACGTGGGGCTGGTGCGCTCAAGTTTCGGGTGGCGTTCGGAGCCCCAGCACACTCGTTTGCTCGAACCACTGCTGGGTCTTTGGCATTGGACGTCTCCGTTCTCGATGACAGGACGGGTCGAAGGGGAAGGTCAACTATGCCGCGTTTGCTGTCGCCTACCTCGGTGCTACTGCATCTTTGCGCTACCGCGTAGTGGCCCGCGTGCGGTTTGGTCGGGATTCAACCGCTCCCCTGCCTACGTCGTCCTCGCAGTCACTCGTTGACGTGCCGTGCCGCATCCTCTCTGTGCGGGGATGTGCGCTCGCTATGGTCGCTCGCTCCCTGGTACGCTGCTTGTCCTCGCCTGCTTCCCTGCCCGCGCACCTGATTCTTCTTCTTCGTCTGACGGATGCGTTCGTCTGACGTGCCGTTGTCAAGTTGCTCCCTAATTATGACCGCTACTTACGTCCTTGGCATGCTAGATCTCGCGCTCCGAGCTTCAAGTTTCTCGCTTTCGTCTCGTCTCCACGCATGCACATGTCCGTTCTCCGTCCATCCCGCGCCGCACGGCGACTCAGAACAGAACTCACAGCACGCACGCGCGCCGCTGCTCACGTACATACGGTGTACAGTATACGATACCTTATTAAGTACCTCCCCCGTTTCAACCTCCACTTTTCCTTCTCCTCTGTCCAAGCTGTTTTCTTCTCATGACTCTCATCATTTCAATGTTCTTGTCCGTGTTTTGACGACCGTCACGAGCCACGAGCTGCATGTACTCACGTATACGTACCCGTACCACCATACGACCCGACCCGCCCAGGACATTTACTTACATCTTGTTGCATGCATGGTCTCTGTATCCTACTTATTGCGCATACGCGCAAGCCTCGTGTCCAAAATCATCTACGTTACAGTATCAGTGTTATTGTGGATGAACGTGCTGGTACCGGTGCTGGTGCCGGTTTTTACAGTATATAAGCAGAAGCTTGCGCTGCTCGGTGTCGATGGCTGCTTCGGTCGTCCCACAAAGTCCACTCTCTCCTAAGTTCTGGATTGGCGGGGAAGATTGCCACGAGGAGGATTGGGTATTTGACGAGGACGCGTGAGTTCGCAATGCACACTATCAGGTTGTCTGTAACTTGTCAACTTTGCAGGTAAAAATGACGGTGACGCTGCCCTCGTGTCGACCCCGTCGTTTGGGTTCCGAGTGCTTACTGGACTCGTGTGTCATTGAGCACTGTACTGTATCAGATGGAAACGTACAGTAAGTCTTGGTACGTGGCTTGAGGGATCATCGCAGTCCGCGCTTGGTCCGCGAGGCGAAGTGCGGAGGTACTTAGGACACGGAACCACGGACCGGAGTGCGGCAATTGGCGGAGCGTACGATTGGATCGGACTACTCCTCCCGCTCGTTCAGTGATTAAATCCACTCTCTGCTTCTTGCTTAGACTCCAAGCACCAACCCAACGAAGTGCCGTGCGCATACTCGAGCATCCGGAAAATGCCATCCCCCTCCAAGAGCAAGGCAAAACCCCCAGCTAAGCTGCGGATCCAGCCCCTCCCCCGCTACCCCCACATCGTCCTCGCGCTCAACGTGATCGACACCGATCCCCCCCGCTTCCACTGGTACCTCTTCGTCCCGAACGCCACCGCAGACGAGCACCTCGATGTGCAGCCCGGGCTGAAGATGCACGCCACGACGGACTACAGCCCGAGCGAGACGGACCGGCGGTGGTGCTTCGACGCCACGCCCACCGCGCTCGCCACGGACGAGGGCGGGCTCGCCGCCGCGGCCACCGTCGGCCGTCTCGACGCGGACTCGGGGCTTGGGGCGCGCTCTCAAGACGCGCTGCGCGGGATGCTCGCGCGGATCCCCATGGACGTCGTCCCCGAGGCGGACAGGGCGCGCGAGCACCAGTTCACGTGCCGCGTGTGGGTAAGGGAGGCGGTGAGGAGGATGCACGAGGCGGGGTACGTGGACTGTCCGGACGTGGACGCGCTGGAGGAGGAGATGTGGGGGTATGGGAGGGCGGCGGCGAGGGCGATCGAGGACGATACGTTCGGGGTTGCTGAGCTGGTGGACGCGGCGGCGAGTCGCCCAGTGCGGTAGTAGTTAGTAGTCGTCGTGTCTGATTCTTGGTCTCGTTGAAGGGAAGGATCAATGGTGTAGATCCGGTAGCGCATTGCATTTATTCATGGGATCAGGCATACAGCTGTAGTTGCTCGCCTATGTGCGGCACGCATAAGAGCTGGCAGATACAAGATGATGATTTGCGGGGTATGCACACACACTGACTACGCGTAGCACTGTCGGTAATTCACGATGTAATGTTCCGCCTCGAGTTCGGTGGTGTACTGCGGGAAGGCGGCCGACATTATCCTATTCCAGCGACACTTGGGCCTGCGGTATTGCGGCAGATAACAGCCCTTCGTGGGTTCCCTGTTATGTCACAGAATGAGTAAATATCGTGCCTCGGCACTGGAAGGACGGGTTGCAAGTACGGACCAGTACTCGGGCATCCAGGCGCACGACTCCCAGTCGACGATGCCCGTGATGTTCCACTGCTCGTCCACGAGGATGTTGTGTGGCCCCAGGTCATTGTGCGTGAGACACAAACGATACTCACGGCTGTGGACCTTCCGGACCACGTTGTGGACCATCTCTGGATCGACACCCTCGGGGATTTGATTGAGACCGCCGGTGCGCAACATGAGCTCTTCATGGAACGCCGCGACGGATGCCCAGGGACCCAGAGGCGGGCTGAGCGTCATGCGCCAGCAGTACACTGGCCCACCTCCGAAACCGCAGACGGCGCCGTCGGAGGGCGCAGGGATCGCTCGAATGGTCGCGAGCATGCGAGAGAGCTGCGTGCTCAAGTGATGCTCCGCTTCGAGGGGGATCTCGGGGTAGAGCATTGAGAGCTGCTCGCCTGGTAGTCGCGACATGACGAGAAAGACCACGTTGCCATATGCAAGGTTATCGACGACGAAAGGTATGGGGATGTCGGAGGTATGGGCGGCCACGAAGCGCATGGCCTCGCCCTCAGCGAGGCCACGGAAAAAGCTTTGCTTGACATACATGCCCCCTGGTATGCGTTGCGTCGCACTTTCCCGGGGCCATCTGCGTGCCCCGGCCACCATGAGCCGCCGCCACAGTCGAGCACGGAGGGAGGCTGGGAGATACGACACAACGAACGCCAGCAGGCGGTATATGAGTGGTGAAACCATCGCTCTGAAAATATGGAGGAATTGTCTTGTTAGTACAGTCCCAAGGTTACGGAAGGGCGTTCACTGAGGATGAGGCCGTATGGACTGGGTACTATGGTATGGACGAGTAGAAGTTGAGCCAAGCCGACGACGTCTTTGAGCTCAAAGCTTATGCTACTTGAAACTCCGCTTATCCATTATCCAAAGCTTATAATAAGCCCGTCAGCGGGGGTGACCACTCGCTTATATGTTGTATACGTACTTACAGTCCGCCTCCTCTTGACGTGACAAAATGCATACATCGCGGTGTTTACATGCATGTCCAGCACGCACAAGAGGATGACTGATAAGGTGAACTGCCTCAACTGCGTGCCGACTTAGACTACGCGTAGCACTGCCGGAACCTCACTATGTAGTGCTCCGCCTCGAGTTCAGTAGCGTACCGCGGGAAGACGGCCGACATGATCCTATTCCAACGACCCTTAAGCTTGCGGTATTGCGGCAGATAACACGCCTTTGTGAGCTCCCTGGTTCGACGAAGGAGGGATTAATGGCCACGTGCCCGTGGCAGGACGGAATTCAAGTGCGTATACGTACACGCACCAGTACTCGGGCATCCACGCGCACGACTCCCAGTCGACGATGCCCGTGATGTTCCACTGCTCGTCCACGAGGATGTTGTGTGGCCCCAGGTCGTTGTGCGTCAGGCACAGACGGTAGTCACGGCTATGGACCTTCCGGACCACGTCGTGGACCATCTCTGGATTTATATCCTGAGGGATCCGAGTGAGTCCCCCGGTGCGCAACATGACTTCTTTATGGAACGCTGCGACAGACTCCCAGGGGCCCAGAGGCGGGCTGAGGGTCAGCCGCCAGCAGTTCACCGGCCCGCCCCCAAACCCGCAAACGGCGCCGGAGGGCGCAGGGATCGCTCGAAGGGGTGCTAGCAGGCGGGAGAGCTGCATGCTCAAGTGGTGCTCCGCTTCAGGGGGAATCTGAGGGTAGAGTTCTGACAGCTGCTCGCCGGGCAGCCGCGACATGATGAGATAGGTTGCCTTGTCATACACGAGATTGTCGACGACGATGGGGACGGGGATGGAGGTATGGGCGTCCACGAAGCGCATGGCCTCGCCCTCCGCGAGGCCACCCAAGAAACTTTGCTTGACGTACATGCCCCCCGGTATGCGTTGCGTCGCACTTTCCCTGGGCCATCTGCGTTCCCCGGCCACCATGAGCCGCCGCCACAGTTGAGCACGGAGCGAGGCTGGAAGATATGATACAACGAACGCCAGGAGGCGGTATATGGGTGACGAAATCACCATTTAGTCTACGACTTACGGGAAAGTCTCTTTTCAGTGCAGCCCAAGGATCGCAGGAGGATACTCACCGGGATCCGGAGTTCTTCTGGACTTGAATTGAGCTGGACTTGAGCTGGACTGAGGCAACCCGTAGGGCGCCTATTATGCCTCGGTTCGTCTCGGACCTGGAGCTCGGAGCTTGAAATTGAAATACATTTCGAAGGTACAGTAAGTGAATCAACTTGGATACGGGTGAGAGGGAGCTTGAGGCGATTGGCACGAACCGAAGGTATGAACTGCCATGCCAGGCAGGATTACGCACGATTCGTGCATCATACATGTCAGCAGACATCAATCTGGTACGCACACAATACACGCCGTCTCACGTAAACTACGCATAGCACTGTCTCCAGTTCACGATGTAGTGTTCTGCATCAAGGTCGGTAGCGTACTGCGGAAAGGCGGCCAACATGATCCTCTCCCAAGAATCCTCGCGATATTGCGGCAGATAACATCCCTTCGTGACTTCCCTAGTAGGAGACAGAGTGAGTCGAGTCAGTGTAAGCCTCGTTAGTGCGCTCAAGTGAAGACGCAGTTCAACTTCACGCACCAGTACTCCGGCATCCACGCACACGACTCCCAGTCGACGATGCCCGTGATGTTCCACTGCTCGTCCACGAGGATGTTGTGTGGCCCCAGGTCACTGTGCGTGAGACACAAACGGTATTCGCGGCTGTGGACCTTCCGGACCACCTCGCGGACCATCTCCGGATCGACACCCTCAGGGATCCGTGTGAGCCCAACAGTACGTAGCATGAGCTCTTCATGGAATGCCGCGACGGACTCCCAGGGTCCCACAGGTGGGCTGAGCGTCATGCGCCAGCAGTTGACGGGCCCGCCTCCGAAACCACAGACGGCGCCGGACCCGGGGGCGGGGAGTGCTCGGAGCGGCGCGAACATGCGGGAAAGCTGTGCGCTCAGGTGCGGTTCCGCCTCGAGAGGGAGCTCGGGCTAGAGCCACGAAAGCTGCACGCCGGGCAGTCGAGACATGACGAGGTAACTCTCCTCGCCGTACACTAGGTTGTCGACGACGACAGGGACGGGGATGGAGGAGTGGGCGGCGACGAAGCGCATGGCGTCGCCCTCTGAGAGGCCGCCAAAGAAGCCTTGCTTCACGTATATGCCCCCGGGTATGCGTTGCGCGGCGCTCTCCATGGGCCACCTGCGTTGCCCGATGAGGATAAGCCGCAGCCACAGTTTGGCCCGGAGTCGGGCTGGTATATAGGAGACAATGAATGCCAGAAGTCGATATACGACTGGCGAAGCCATCTTCTTACACTCGACGAAATGCTGTCAGCAGACTTCAAAGGAATAAGAAGAAACTCACCACTGGCCAGGATTTAAAGGCCCTCGAGGTCTAATATCAACTTGCATGTAGGGCGCTTCAGACTTTATTTGCGTACATCCATACCAATATCAGGGTCACTACATAGTAGTAATTATAGGAAAGTGTTCAGTCAGTAGTAAGTACTGTGAATTCATCAACGGGTGCTTCGAAGCGCGAGCATCACTACTCACCGAAATAGGCACATCCGTGTCGTGTTTTATGCAGCAGCAAAGACATCATGATCAAATACCCCACGGACCCGGGGGTTGAAAACAAAGATGCAAGTTGTTCGATTAGCTAACCGTCAACGAATGTATGTATCGCAGTGGTGAGTGTCCAGGTCTTAGAGCACTAGTCCAAAATGTCCCAAGCCAAATGCTACGGAGTAAAGGGGGGAGGGGAGAGTGCGAATAGCGATGTAGGCGTCATTAAATGTCGTAAAGGCGCGAGGGCAGATGCAAGGCAGTGTCAGCCGTCTAGTATTATTGAAGACCAAATACCACGCGTTGGCGGACGAGGTGCCAGGGCGCAATTTTTGCGAGGCAAATCGTGCATCATACGCAAAGCAGAAAAGCAAAGCACTGGCCGGTGGGTAAGCAGGAGAGCGGAAACAAGCACGCACGTACAGTCCGCGTCCACATAAATACTCCTCTGTCTCGTCTCCTCCGCCAAAGATCTATCCGTCCGTTCTTCGATCCATCCTCGACACCTTCCGCCTGTCCCCTCACTGAATCCCGAGACCTGAACGATATAAGCATCAACCCGAAGAAAGCAGAATCCAGGTCCCTCGCGGCCACCCTCCGAGCTCGAGCCTGAGCTCGTTCCCCTCACAGAGCCTCCCCAACCCCATGTCCCGTGCTCGTCACGTCCGTCACGTCCACCGCGTTATCCTCCTCGCCCACGCCCGGCCGCGCCTCGACAGGCTTCTTCGGCGACCGCTGCAGCCAATTCCGCGTACTGTTACTATTGGTATGCCCCGCCGCGCTCGGACCCGTGGTGGGCGACGACGAGCTCTGGCCGAGCGCCTGCCGCTGCGCGAGCGTGGGCGACGTGATCGTCGACGACGGCGACAGCGGGCCCATGTTCGTCACGAACAGCGCGCCGAACTTGGGCGCGGGCAGCGGCGACCCGGGCGCCTTCGGCACGTCGTCGCGCTCCACGCCCGGGAGGCGGGGCGTCGGGCTCTGCGGGAGGAGCGGCGTGTCCGACGCGTCGCGCGAGTGCGACCCTGGCAACGAGGCGAAGGGGTCGTCCCCGAGGAGATCGGACGTCCTGCTCCCGCGGTACGGCTGGGGGTTGCGTTGCGAGGTGGGCGAGGCGGCAGCGGCGGTGGGGCCCATCACGTCATCGACGATCCGGCTCAGGTCCACCGCGCTCCCCGCGGTGCGCAGCGGGTCGACGAGCGTCGGCGGCGGCCACACCGCCTCGCGGAAGATCGAGCCCGACTCGGAGCGCATGCCCAGCAGGTGCGGTGATGGGTTCGGGTTCGGATTCGGATTCGGGTTCGGGTTTGGGTTCGAAGGGAGCCCTGGGGGGTGGATTGGGGTCGCGGCGCGGTGCGGGTCCATGGGCGCGCCCATGAGCGACGGCCCGGGGGACGCGGCGTGGAACTCCCGTGCGTGGGGCGACGCGCCCGGGCTCGGGCTCGGGCCCGCGTGGGACTGCGGGCGTGAGTGCGAGTGTGAATGCGCGTGCGTAGAGGTGACGGAGACCGGGTAGTCGCTGTAGCGCGCCATGGGCGCGCCGAGGTCGAAGTCGTCCATGTCCTCGCCGTCGAGGAGGCGGGTGCGGGGCTTGGGCTGGAGGCGCTTGAAAAAGGAGATCTTCTTCGTCTGGTGCCGCCGGTAGAAGAGGAAGAGTGCGGTGATAAGGATGAGGAACGCCACGCCCCCGACTGTGCCCGCGATGACGTTCCGCTTGGTGGCCGCCTCGCTCGCGCTGTTGTCGTCGGAGGACAGGGTGGTCGGGATTTGCGTGAAGATCTGGCACGCGTGCTTGCATGAGAGCGAAGCGGGACGCAATGGGAAATGGTGAAGAGAACGGAAAACGCACCGTAGACGTTGTGCCGTTGACCACGACTGTTGAAATTGCGGATGTGATTGTCGTAGCAAACGCCCCATCACTAGAGGTTAGTGACGGTGTGTCAGTGGACAGCGGAGGGGGTGTTAAAGAGGTTGTGTCGGTTGTTGAAGTGGAAGTCGGCAAAGAGGAAGACTGGGAAGAATCAGAAGTTGACTGAGACGTTGTGTCGGACGACGAAGTCGACGTAGATGTCGAGGTCGAAGTCGTCGAAGTCGTCGTGGTTGTTTGAGAAGTATCGCTGGTGGCTGTCGAAGAAGTGGTGGTGGTGTCAGAGGTTGAAGTTGTAGTGGTTGCAGTCGACGATTGTGTTGTCGTAGTTGTCGTAGTCGGGGAATCGGTCCTGCAGGGACCTATGGTCGAACAGGGAGTCAAAATGAGGTGACCTTGAATACGCACGTAGTTTGTGAGGTTGTCTGGGAGGTGGTGGTGTCTGAGGTTGTAGTTGGCGACGAGGGAGGCGATGTAGAGCTTCCTGTGGGGCCATTGCTGTCTGATGGCCCGTCGGGTCCGTCAGAGCTGGTGTCTTGAGAGACCTGTCTGCCTGTAGGCCCAGCTGGGGAGGAAGTGGTCGGACTCGTAGAGGCAGCTACGGACTACCGTGCAAATAGCAGGTGAGCACATTGGTTGGTTGCATCCAAAGCTTGAGCAACGCACAGCGGCCCCACTGTCACTACTCGATATCTCTGTTGGCAGAGCAGCGCTGGTTGCGGAGGCGGAGGTGGCCCCGGGAGTGATCTGGGGGACCTGTCGTGGCAGGAAACGTGGCCGCTTTGCAGGATAGCAGTTGGACTCCGCACAAAACCGAGGCATGAGAGCAGGAATTAGAGAGATAGCAGGGAGTAGAGTAGCATTGGACGGGGAGACAAAGAGGCCTGAACGGGGCTCTCTCGGGACCTTCGCGTCCCGGTCTTGCGGTGTTTGTGTGAATCTCTCCAGCGCCATCACGTGCCGCCGTCAGGCTGTGTTCCGGTTGCTGCGCAACGTCGCCCCTAGGCCTGCTTCCACTCGTCCTCCACCAACCTGGATGTCTCCACCAGCCCCACTCGACCTTCGCAAGCCACATAGGAGGCTCTAGTGCGTATTTCAGCCTGCACTTCCCCTATGGCTTCAACTTGAGCACGAGGGTTAAAGTTGCGGTCTTCCGACGTGAGTGTATTTATTTTTGCCATCACGACAAGTTGCGAACAGTCCCCATATACATACTCCATCTGTCGTAGACAGTTCTCGGTTCATCCCAACAAGTTTCCAAATATCGCCCCATAACGTCTTCGATCGAGGACGTCGAGTTATGGACCTCCGTGTCTGAAGCTTCAAGCGACCTCAAGGCATCAAATTTTAGCTTCAGCTTCGAGGGTGGCGTTAAACGTTCGTGTTAAGCCTTGCGCCCGAACGAAACTTACGGCAGTGAATTGCAGCGGTGATTTATTTTTGTCTGTGTTGCAACGCGCGCGATGCTCGGATGGCCCTAATCTTGCATCGTAAACGACGTATATGCGCCCAGCACTAGGGTTCTCAGCGTATCACACACACACACATCGTACATCGTCGCAACCACTCAGCCTTCGTCTGAGAACGTTGGCGCCGCCAAAACCACCTCACGGACACATTTGTATAGACCTATCCTCTTCACAATGGTGTTTTGGCTGGCGAAGACGGCAGCGGTCGTAGAACAAGCTGATGGGGTAACATACCTCGTGGCCCTGCGTGGTGTGTATCATAACCAATTGTCGGATTGCATGTATACCAGTAAGTTACTACTGTAAGTACTTGCATCCAACATGCTCTTGAGTGTATCAGGCGCTTATCACTGTGGCGGGGTTCGCAATCAAACTGCTCACCTGCTCATTGCTTCCTACTGGACTTTGCACCAAACGCAGTTCACACCCTGTGTAGGAACATCTCAGCCCACATATGTCTGACATTATGAATGTGCTGCTGGTTGGGGCAGGCGAAATCAATTTCGGTAGGTCCCCCTTAGCATCTCATGATCTGACTGGTGTACAAGGGCATCCGTCCTGATCATCTATAACGAATATGCGATGTAGGGTCGGTCGAAGGACCTTGGAATCACGTACGATACGTTGATGGCGTGATCTCGCACTGTGGTCTGATTACTCACTCGAGATCCATGTAGACTTTGCGCCTTGAGAAGTAGGTGTCATCCCTCGGTACAATGTCATCGGAATGCTCAGTTGCTCTCTCTCCCCTCCATAGGATTCTGGGCTCTCGATTGCGCATTGTCGCCCTCGTTGATCCAGACCGATCGCGTGCCACTGATGCGCTTAACTCAAAGCTGCGATCGGCCATCCCCACTCCTTGGAAAGCTTGTGCACTGTTCCCGACCATTGCCGATGCGGCTACTTCAATTCCGCCTGAAGACCTCCCGCAGTGAGCTGAATTTCATTCCGTCCAGCACTGACGTACCGTAGACGGTAGACCAGCAGCAGCTCTCCTTGTCTTCTAACCGAAGCTCGATAACAGCATCGCCGTCGTCGGCGCTCCCCCCTTCGCGCGCGGGACGGACATTCCGGGGCAGGACCTCGAGTTGCAGCTCGTGAAGGCTTTTCCGAGATGCGCCCTGTTTGTCGAGAAGCCTGTGAGCAGCGGGCCGGAAGACGCGTGCTGGCGGGTGGCAGCGAAATTCGTGACGAGCCGGACGCTAGTGGGCGTCGGCTACATGCTTCGCTATCTGAAGGGTACGTCATTTCCGCGAGTGTAACGTTACAACGCCGACCTGTTGACCCCCCGAGGGCGTGGAATACTTAGCCGTGCAGATGATCAAGTACGTGCTCGTGAGAATCAGAGTTGTAACGTAACGCATGCTCAAACTTTGTGATAGGAGAATCATTTCAGACCATGAGCTCGTCGTAATGGGCACGAATGCTCGTTACGTTATGGCTTAGTGAGCGGAAGCGTGCTCCCCCATCCCCCCTTCGTTCTTCTGGCTAGCGAAAGAACTCATACAGACGTGCAGTGAATGGGCGAGGAAACCGGTGCGTACGGCAGCCCCACAGCCTGCGTTGCTCTTGGCACTTCCGCGGACTGAGCACACGACAGGCCTGGTGGGACAAGGAACGCTCTGGAGGTCGTAAGTAGTTATGTCATGTACGGCTGCGCAGACCAAGCCCCTTCCCCGCTGACTTGACGGGCGACCGCTGCCTCGCTTAAATTGCCCCTTCCTCCGCTGAGTCCCGTAATTTCCAGCAATTGTCGAGCAAGCAACACACTTCTGTCAGTACTACATAGCGTTTCGGCCCCCCTTCTCCCGCTCTCTCGTTCTCACGTCCCAAGCTCTAATTCTAAATTATAATGGCTTGCTCCCGCTTCCATCGGTAGGTGACCTCTCGCGGTACTTCGGCGGCGACGTCCTCCTTCCCTCTGTCGTCGCGCACTCCGTGCAGCATGGCGAGCTTCCCGGGCGGCTGTCCGCGAAGCGCTTCGACGAGGAGCCGATCCCCGCAGAGAACAGGCTGCCGCGCCTGACGAGTGCGACCTGGAAGTACAGGGACGGGGCCGTCGGGACGCTGACCCACGTCATCGCGCTGCACGGTATGTAGGGCGACCTGGCGATCTGGCTGGCGAACCGGACCGGATTTACAGGGCTCTGGCTCTGACAGGGACCACGTACGACACGGAGCTGGAGGTGTACGCGGACGGGTACCATTTCAAGCTCGTCGATCCGTACTCCCCAACCCCGAAACTGCACATCAGGCGGCCTGGTTCGGCCGAGGTGGAGCTCCATACATTCACGGACGTGAGTCGGCATTGTTCTTTGAACTTTCCCCATACGAGCGTTCCCCCCCCCCCCCCCCCAACCCACCCCCGCACGAAAGGGGGGCGCGTTTATTTATTATGTTATGTTTATGCGCCCGCTTCGGCGTAGGACGACCCGTTCCACACGGAACTGGCGACCTTCATAGGCGTGGCCGAGGGTCGGCGCGAGAGCAAGGATATTTTGAGTTCCTACGAGGACGCGATCAAGACTTACGAACTGGTACGTATGTGCATCTCAACACTGTCAACAGTCTCCCCCCTCCCACACACCGTACCACTCCGTGATGCAGTTCAGGTTCGATCGGCTAACCTCCCTCCCAATATGAAATATCTGTAGACTTGGGCGATTAGGCGGGCGAGCGAGCGCGCCGCCGAGGATTACACGATTTAACCGCAGGACGAAGGAGTGCGTGGATTGTGCAGAACGCGGTCCTCGAGATTCCAAGGCAGATTGGGCTATTCCGCTGTAATGAGGCAAGGAACGAGGAACAAGGACGTGGTTCGGGTTCGTGGCCTGCGGATGCTATACTGATTTAAAATCAATGGGGGTGTTCAGCATCCTTCCTCCCAGGCGTCCCGTGCCCGACGTTTACGACACGATCATAATGAAACACATAGCAGGGCAGAGACAGAGTGGGTGGTGACTCCCCCGTCCGACGGACGACGCCGACAGAAGTCGGATTGGGGGCTGCACCTTTGCGTGCGCGATGGCCTGGAGCTGACTCTGGGGCTCTAGCACATACCCAGACCCCCGTGCGCTCCGGGGAGTCATTGACCGTGAGTAGGTCGGGGACGGGGGGTGGGGGGACTGATCACAAGCTGACAGAGGCAATTGAGACAGCCCGTTGTCGGACTAGACACCGAAACCTCTCTCATGAAGCCGAGAGGGGGGGAGAAGAGCCACTGGCCACAGGTCAGCCCCTCAGGCCTCGGACGATATGCCGATGGATATGAATACGGTGGGTGGACGCGGGCGGACACGTGCATGGACGCATGAGAGGCGACCCGGGAAATGCAGGTGCATAAGCTTGAGGTGTACGTCACCATGCGATAGCGAAGCCTCCGAGGTGCGGCCTGGCGCACTGGCCAGTGTGGGGCGCGTGCCGGGCCCCCCGCCTCGTGGCCAATGAGTGCTGAGTACCTGTTCCCCGATTCATGCATTCGTGTGTGGCCCGGAAGCTTGCGCGCGTGTGGGCGACGGGCGGGTGGCTAGGAAGCGTCGTCGGACCTAGGGGAGAGGTGCTTCGCTCGGGGAGAGGTTCCGGGGACCGACGTACGGCGAGCTTACTGCTGCATGATGCATGATCTGAATCACCCGGGGTCCGTGGCTGTATGGTAGGCGGCCTGAGCGCGAGGCAAAACGATCGCCCGTAGTTTGTTACGAACAGGTTCCCATCGCCGAGGTGAAGGGGGCGGGGCAGGCGTTTCGGGATTACATCATGTGCTGCTTCCGCTGGATCAGAAGCGAGCGAGGTCGTCAGCTGGGGTGTGGGCACAAAAGAACGGACGCAGGTAAAATTTCGGTTCCTGGACTCAGTGCAGGGCTGCTTCCGATGCAGATTCGCAGTTGCTGACTGCCCATGAGCTATGGGAAAGTCGCAGAGACCTACTTCCGTCCATAATATTTAGCTGGCGAATAGCGGACGTGGGCGGGGCGGATGTTGTCGGTGGCATGGCATGATCTTGAATGCGGCGTTCCTCGCGGTTCTATGTGCCGGTGCTGCGCAGGATGTGTCCGGCGGCGTGGCGAGCCTGAATATGCCTGCAAAAAGGCACGAAGTTCATGAGGGAGCCGCGATACCCAAACTTCGAACGAGGTGCCGTAACGCTTCTCCACGACGTCCCGGCGACATGGTACCGAGCAAACCATAGAGTACACGTGCATGGAAGAGAATCAGGCGATGCGGGCAAGACCACAGTGGCCACCTGCTGCTCATTGGATGCGCGGGATCATGCCATAAGCCGGCTGGATGGCGGGCGTAGCTGCGGCTAGATCGCGGGATCGTTGTCGACAAGGAAAGCCGCCTAATGCGGCTGGGCGAGTAGCGTCACCAGCGAATAGGTGACCCATGCTTGGCTCCACAGGTTCAGGTCCGCGACCGCCACGATGCCCGAATGGACAATGTCGGCTGAAGATATCGGCCTCGAGGCGGGCTGCAGGCGCAGGGTCAGGATAAATGAGCATCATGGGGCACTGGGGGACAAGCATTCATCGCCGTGTGCAGGCCGGGGCCAGACAAGACGAGGAACGACGGGGCGGCGAGAGTCCAGGCGGGAGGAGAGTTTGGATGGGCGGGCGGGCGGCCGTCTGGCGCTCCAACCTCCTACGAAAAAGTGCATCGACAAATTAGGAAGCTATGCAAGAACCGCTGGCGTGGGAACCCCCCGACCCTCGCCACACTTTCTCGCATTCGGGGAGCCCACGAGGACTTTGCGAGACGGGGAGGTGGCTCAGCTGTGGATGCGGCGTCTGGGCGATGGGAACGGCCCATACAACCGCCGTATCGTCAAAGGAACACCGGCCACGAGGCGGAAGGTGCTACCCAGAACGGACCATAACGTTATCCTCACAGCGATCGTTGATCCATACCGTAACGCGAACTCTGTTGTCGCACGTGTGAGAAAGAACTAGCATATATGTCGAGCGCATACAGCATAATTCGAATCAAGAACGTGGCGAACCCGTCCCAGCTTCCGACATCCGAGCACCCTCTGCCGTAAATGACGAGAGAACCCTACTCTGCAACCTTACCTAACGGAGTCTTGGCCATGACGCTCAACACCTCATACAAGACCTGCATGCCGGCATCAGCAAATCAGAATCACGGCGGAATGGCCTAGCCAACGTACGTCGGCTGCTGCCATCGTCGTCAACTCGGCATTCGTGTCGTACGCCGGTGCGACCTCGACGATATCGGCGGAGACGATGTGCAGACCGTCGAGCCCCCTCAAAATCGTCCGCAGCTCGCGCGTGGACCAGCCGCCGGTTTCCGGCGTGCCAGTCGCAGGCGCGAACGCGGGGTCAATCGAGTCGATCTGGAAAAACAAACGGTCTCGGTCGGTGCCTCGTTCGTCCGGGGGGAAAAGTGGCAGCAGCACGCACGTCAATCGAGAGATACACCGGCTTATCTCCCACGGTGTCGCGAATTTTCTTGATGATACCATCGGTCCCTGTACGGGGCCCCAACGTTAATGAAACGAGTACGTCAACGTTGGCTGAGCGAGGACGTACCGATGGTGTCGATCTCACGGGCCTCGATGCGCTGGAAGCCGGACGCGTCATCGTTTTCGTAGTCAGCTGGTCCGGAGAGCGTGGTGCGGATGGCGCCATGCTATAAACAACGAGATCAACTAGGATCACAAGTTTCACCGGCGGGCGAAACAGACAAAAAAAAAGGACGGGGCATCAGGAACGAAGGAAAACGACACTTGCAATTGATGAGCCGTTTCTGATCAGCCCCTCCTGGCTGGCCCAGTAGAAGTACGTGCCGTGATTGATAGCGGCTTGGTCGGAGGGTGCGCCTCCGAACACCTGCGGCTTCCAGGTATCGAGGTGGCTGTCAAAGTGAATGACGGAGATCTGGCCGTAGGCGCTATAGATAGACCGGAGAAGCGGGAGAACGATGGTGTGGTCTCCCCCAAGCGTGATGACGCGAGGGTGGTGCTTGCCGTCAGCAGAGATGGGCACGAGGGGCTTGCCGGTCAGCGAGTCGTTTCCGAGAGTCGAGAAAGTGGGACGATGGAGAAGCGTCTTGTGGCCGTCCTCGATCTGCTTGATCGCGAACTTGTTGTCGTACGGCGTGACGGGGATGTCGCCGCAGTCGACGACCTTGAGGCCCGCGAGGAACGGGTTGACGGCGAGGGGCACGTTGTAGCCCCCGTAGAGAGTCAAACGACGCGAGCCGGCACGGATGCCAGCAGGGCCGAAACGCGCACCGGGACGGTAAGACGTACCGGTGTCCTGGATGGGGTGGATCAGCGGATGTACAAGGAACCAGACAAGGAGTGACTTACGAAAGGCGCTCCGATGAACGCGATATCGAAGAGGTCGGTTTTGTCTTTGCCCAGGCATTGCACCCAAGGCAATTTGGCGAACGTGGTGATGCCGGAAAATATGGCGTCGGCCGTAACTAGAAAAACATGAGAAAAACCAGCATGACATCGGTAGGAATGGACGTACCCTCGTTATCCCCGGGGTAGTAGGCGGCCTGGTACGGATACTTGACGTAGTCGAGGGGCATCTGCATGTCGTGATCATGGTCGCCGTGGGCTTGGACGACCGCGACCACGACAGCAGAGATGACGACGGCGGAGAACGAGAGGAAGTGCATTGGGAAGTAAGTAGGGAGGACAGGCTCTGGTGCCCTTCGTCGGACGACGGGTTGGTTATAAGTGTTCCCAAAGGGCCCAGAAGCGACGCGAAATTTTCAGCGTCGTTCCATCCCAAGCCCCATGACCAAGGTGTGTGGCTGCGAGATAAGTAATGGAAGATAGGAAGAGGACCGAAAGGGGACGCCGTATCGTCAGGAGGGCTATCCTTGTCTGGTATGCATCCTGGTGGCGGAACGGCGTCCGATTGGGCGATGCAATACAGCATGTCCTAGAGTGGCATAGTCATCACGACATGGACTCGTGGCGGCCATTCAAAAAGGTTTTCGCTATCTGGAAGACAACCGTCCAGGTCGGAGTTTATGCCAGGGTAACGACTGGATCCGAGTGCGGAACCTTGTCCCGAGCTGAGAGAGGCCGGAACGTCGCCGGGTGTTGGGCGATAGCTTGGACCACAAGTCCGGAAATGAAATTGGGCGCATGACTCCTCCAATAAAGATGAAAATACGACTTTACGATTCCTGTCTCTAAACACAGGGAGACGATTTCATCGGGAGTACAAGAGGGTCTGACTCACCGCTCACCGTTGCATGACGCAGTCGAGTCCCCCGGGCCAACTCGAAAACTTGTCCTCTACGCGCCGTCCAAATCATTTTCGTCCCCATGCCGTCCTCTGACACCTCTGAGCGAGAGCCATTGCTCACGGGGACAAACCCGCCTGGTCATAGTCGATCGGCAACCGCAAGTACGACGTCTACGGGGGATGACGAGACGTTGGGGTCAACACACTCGCCTTCCTATACTGGCAATTCCGACCAAGAAGCGCTCGGCGCGCTCTTCTCCTCCCTCCTCGTCGACTCCATCCCTGGTGAGCTCTCAGCTTCGCTATATGCGCCTATAAACCGTATGTCACTGAATATACGCCAGTCATTCTCTCGTATGTTCTCCAAAACTCGATCCAAACCGTCTCCGTCCTCGTCGCCGGACGTCTCGGCCCCGACGAACTGTCTGCTGCCGCCTTCTCGCTGATGCTTGCAATGGTGCTCGGTGAGACTCCTCTTCGCTTCCAGACTACACATGTACGCTGAGCTCGGAACATGAGGGTGGTGCATTGCGCTTGGCGGCACTACGGCTCTGGACACCCTGGGCTCGCAAGCGTTCACTGGAGGCGACCGACCATCCGTCTCAATCCATCTCCAGCGCTGCATTCTTCTCCTCTGGCTCCTCTTCATCCCGGTTGCCGTCCTATGGGCCTATATCGAACCCGTGCTTCTGCTGCTGGGCCAAGAAGCGCGTCTCTCCCATGACGTACAAGCCTTCCTGCGCGTCCTCATCGTAGGGGCCCCAGGGTACATCGGCTTCGAGAGTCTCAAGAAGTATCTCCAATGCCAAGGTGCGTGTATCCGACACAATCAGCTCCTGGCACGCGCGCGCACATCTGCGGCCGCATTCAGCACCTCCCCCCTCCCGCAACTGACGCCGCGCCCAGGGATCATGCGCGCGTCCACTTACGTCCTCGCTGCCGTCGCGCCCGTCAATCTGGCTCTCAACGTATATCTCGTGCACCACACCCGCCTGGGCCTGCTCGGCTCGCCGCTCGCAATCTCCATAACGTTCTGGTTGTGCTTCCTCGCCCTGGCGCTCTTCACTTACCGCTCGCAGGCGCACCAGAAGAACGGGACGTGGGCAGGGTTCCAGCTCGGGCTCGTGCTCGATGCCGGCAGTTGCGCGTACTTCTTCAGGCTCGCGATCCCTGGGATCCTGATGGTGGGCACCGAGTGGTACGTTATCACCAGCTTCGTTCCTTGACGCGGAATGAAACCCCACCTTGTGTGCAGGGCCGCGTTCGAGATCGTCGCGCTCGCTGCCGGGCGACTAGGCTCGCTGCCGCTGGCCGCGCAGTCGGTCATAATGACGACCGACCAGAGTGCGTTCGTTCGTCTCCGCGACCACGTGTTGTCTGCTCATCGATCTTCACATCAGTCATGAACACCATTCCGTTCGGCATCGGTACGTTGTGTGGAGAAAGACATGCCCGGGGCGGGGTTGGCTTAAGCTCATTTTTCGCGAACTCGAACAGGTGTGGCTGCTTCTGCTCGTGTGGGCAACCTCATTGGTGCACGCCTGCCCAATGCTGCAATGCGCGCGAGCCATGCATCCGCCCTGCTGAGCGTGGTGGTGGGAGCGATTGTTATGATAGTTCTAATCGCCACAAAAGATGTAAGCACAGTTCCGCCGATTTGATAGTTCCGAGCTGAGCGTATGTGGCGTTTTCCAGATCTTTGGTTACATGTACAGCGACGACGATGACGTTGCGGTTCTCGTGAGCAAGGTTATGCCACTCGTGGCTTCCTTCCAGGTACGTTCTATGTGGAAGCCACGCGAAGCCTAGGCTCAGGGATGTCGTAGGTGGCAGACGGCTTGGCTGGCTCGTGTGGTGGAGTGCTGCGCGGTCAAGGTGGGCAAAAAGCTTGGTCGACAGGGTACGGTGCTCACTATGACCGCGACCAGGTCGCCAACATCTCGGGGCTCTCTTCAACCTCGTTGCATACTACGTCCTGGCGCTCCCCCTTGGTATCACGCTCGCCTTCAACTCCAGGTCTCGTTTGGGCCTGCAGGGTCTCTGGATTGGTGAGTTGTTCCTCGCGTCCGACTCCTCTATGGGGAGCCTCACCCAGTGCCGCAGGACAAGTCGTCGCTCTCTTCATCGTCGGCATCAGTGAGTACTCCGTGGTATGGTTTGGGACGGACTGGGAGAAGGAGGTCCAGAGGGGCATCGAGCGAAACCAGGCGGAGGCGAAGAGGAGACAGATGCGGGAGCTCCGCCGCAGCCTGACTGGTCCAGATGCGTCGTCTCCGTAAAATCACCATCAATACTGTGCTGCCTTACCCCCACAGACAAAATGCTTTAGACAAATTAGAGGCCCATCTTGAGTACAATAATTCTGATTGATTCGGTCGCTCGTAAGTTTGTCGTTGGCCGTCTTGTCCCTGCCGGGAAGCGGACCGACGCCGGTCCGGTTTCGAATGGGCTCGAGCGGGGGATGACCAGCCTTCGACGTCATCCCCCCACACTCGAGACCGCGAGTCGAACCTTTGCCGAAGCACTCGATTCAGCGAAGCACAAACCCATTCGGTCCAGACCGCCTCATCCTGAGAGCAGGTATGAGAGAGTGGCATGTACTTAGCGTCCTGGGTCTCGCATCGCGGGCGGCGACGTTGGTCACCGAATACGGGCTCTTGCTCGAAGTCGAGTTCGGCAAGCCCAGATTCCAAACTCACCGAGTGACCCAACGGCGTCGGTGCATGACCACATTCTGCAGAGTTCTTAACGACCCGCCGTTCCGGCAGATGGCCAGGCTATCCTCTAGTCTCCACGCCACAGAACAGCAACACAGGGGGCCAGGGGCTACGATATAAGTATCGCCCTCCATCTTATCCGCGAGGTTGCCCCGTCGCTTCTCTGTCCTTCATCGCCTGCAGCCTCCTCCCTCGACCTCCCGAAATCGAATATGGTCAACCCGAACAAGGTCACAGAACGCCTCTTCCAATCTCCCTCGAAGTACATCCAAGGCCCCTATGCCATCCAAAACGCTGCGAAGTACCTGGGCAAGCTTGGCAAGGCGCCGCTGCTCATTTGCGATGAGATCGTGTGGGGAATCGGTGCGTCCATCTCTTCTCTCTACGCGCGCGGGAATCTCAACCAGCATCTTCGCGCAATCGCGCGGCCGCAGCGGGCAAGGAGCTCGTGAGCGCGCTGGAGAAGTCTGAGTTCAAGGTGCACCGCGCGGTGTTCGGTGGCGAGGCGTCGCGCGAGGAGGTCGAGCGGCTCGCGAGCCTCGGGCGCGAGAACGCGTCCGACTTCGTCATCGCGCTCGGCGGGGGCAAGACGATCGACACCGCCAAGACGGTCGCGGACGGGCTCGCGCTGCAGGTCGCGATCCTGCCGACGACGGCGTCGACGGACGCGCCGTGCTCGGCGCTCTCGGTGCTGTACCGCCCGTCGGGCGAGTTCCACTGCTACACGTTCTTCGACAAGAACCCGCACGTCGTGCTCGTGGACACGACCGTCGTCTCGAAGGCGCCCCCGCGCTTCCTCGCGGCGGGCATGGGCGACGCGATCGCGACGAACGTCGAGGCGCGCCGGTGCAGGTTCAGCACGAACTTTGGCGGGGGGCTGCAGACGGAGGTGTCCGCGGCAATATGCGAGAAGTGCGAGGAGATCCTCTTCAAGTACGGGAAACAGGCGTACGAGGCGAACAAGGCGCATGCGGTCACCCCCGCGTTGGAGGCCGTCGTCGAGGCGAACACGCTGCTATCTGGACTGGGCTTCGAGTCGGGCGGACTGGCGGCAGCGCATGCGGTGAGTAGGCAGTCGCCGCGCAAGCTGCGTTTCGTGCGATGCGATGTTTACTCTTCGGATGCGAACAGATCCACAATGGCATGACTGCGATCGAAGAGCTGCATAGCTTGCTTCACGGCGAGAAGGGTACGTTGCATTCGGGTGATCGATGGTTTAGTAGAGCTTATATTTCGTCCTCCAGTCGCTTTCGGCGTTGTCTGTCAACTGGTCCTCGACGGAGTCCCCACCACCGAGCTCGATCGCTATATCGAATTCATGCTGTCCGTCGACCTCCCAGTCACCTTCGAGCTTCTGGGTATCCCGAACGTGAAAGACGAAGAGCTTCGTCGTGTCGCGGAGCTGGCCTGTGCGCCAGGCGAGACGATTTGGAATCTGGACCGCGTGATCAACATCGACTTCGTCTTCGGGGCGATCAAGGCCGCCGACGCCGCAAGCCGCGACTACATTCGCAGGACCGGATGGAAGAAGAACTAGTGGGATTCGAGGGCATTGTAGTGTTGGTTAGCATCAAAATGTTGTACAATAGCACGATGTCGGAAGATTGAGAAAAGGATAGCATATATGCAATGCGATGTTTACGGACCGAACGTAAGTTAATCACTCCACTTCCCTGACACCAGCCAAAACTCGTTCTCCCTCCTCCACTTCTTCTCGTCGCGGTTCCAAAAACCCACCCTCCTCGTGTTCGACTTTCCCCGTGCCAACATACTCCGCTAGCGCGTCGCCAACGTCTCCTCCTATCGTCACCGGTTCCGATGTACTCGTCGACTTGGATCCACGTCCTTAATCTCTCCACCGGTCCCCCATCCCTCTTCCGTTTCCTCAGCGCAGGCGCGAGGTGCTCAGTGAGCCCGTGTACGTTACACGTCGAGAGCAGGGCCACCTCCGCCAGACCCGGACACAGCACCGGGTCCTCCTGCAGCAGCGCGTCCCGCAGCGCCTCGGCCATCCTCCCCGCGCCAGCTGCGTCCTCCGCGCGTGTCTCGACATCCAGCGTCACGAGGCCGGGGACGCGGGCCATTAACGGCCACAGAAGCTGCCAGTCGTCGAGGCACACGTGCGCCGAGGTGACGCGCGCGAGCTGCGAGACGGGCGGGACGGGGAGCGGCCACGCGGAGCGGTCTTCGTATGCCTCGTAGTTGAGGAGGAGCGCGACGCGGTGCGTGTCGTCCTCGAGCTCGATGGAGAGGCTCTCGTACTCCTCGGAGTCGTCGACAGGGACGCGCGTGGCGCGGTGCCAGGACGGCGGTTGCGGGAGAACGGAGTCGTCGACGTCCGTGTTGACCTCGAACAATAGGCCCACCGACGTGGCGGGGGGGGGCGAGGAAGAGAGCAGGCATGAATATTGCTGCGACCGCCATCCTCATGCTGTAGAGGGTGAGATGCGTGGAGGTGCTCGAGCGTCGTCGTGTGCGTTGGCACCGCCGTCAAGTCCAGTACGTCGCACTGGCACAATTCGAGCACTTCTAGCGCAGGCGTAGCATCTAACAGCCTCGGTAACCGCGGCCACGGATACGGCGGGGAAGTGAGAAATACGAAGATGAGTGAGAGTCGTGGGCAGAGTGATCCCTGGCGATTCAGGGGCTATCCAAAGGAAATTGTTGAGTACCAGCCCTCTGAGGAAAGGGTGGTTGCCCGACGAAGTTCTGGATATGACGGCTCCCGTATAATGTTTTTCGAACCACATCCTAAGGCATCGGAGAAGAGGCATGTTGAATCCAAGGAGTCGGCTGGCGTAAGCCATCGAGTCCTTGTCCCATGCCCAAAGGTCGAGCTGGCGCAAGCGGAAGGCACTCAGCCGCACCTCACCGAGGAAAAACCCCTTCAAGTCAGCAGAGACTTGAATTCGGAGGTGTATCGGGGCCCTCCGGGACATTTCCAGCGGGAACGCCAGGCTGCGTGAATAGTCCACGTCTGTCCAGAGTGACGCCTTCTCCAGAGCGACGGTATACCATTTGTGGCAGACCATCATGGAGGAGCTCAGGGGCTTGTAAGAATCAAAGACAGGCCTAGGCAGCCCCGATTCGGGATTGAATGCCTTGGCGGGTGCGCGGAGATGCTCGAAGACCATGCCCAGCAGTTCGGGGTGCAGCCGGTTCACGGGGACTTGCGAGTTGTAGCGCAGAGAGAGAAGAGCATACGTGAGATGTACATCGTGGCGAATTGAGTCTACCTGCAAAACCAAGTAGCAAGCAATCATCCAGCGTGTCCTGTGCAGCCATAAAGGTTGTGTATCGACATACGGCTTCTTTGCTGGCATATAAAGTCCCGATAGCGATAGTGGTGGGCGTTGAGTAGGAGCAACTGCGGAATTTGAACCTCTGGTGGGACATGCTGACCTGACTGGAAGATGCTTGCCATCATTCAACATCATCTTGCTTTTCTCGAGGAGATCTCGAGCGCACGCCACTAAATCTGTGTGCGTGACTGAGCATCCAGCTCTGTCTGTCGTCATTCTGGCGACCCTCAGCTGCAAATTCGAAGATGGGGCGGGTGGTTATTTGGGGGCCGTCGAGCAAACCTGGGAGAAAACTTGCGCAGCTTTATTGGGGTTGCTTGTAGAACGGATTGCCCTATTCGAGTCCGTGGTGTTGTGGCTAGGTCCCAAGGCTAATATTTGGTGGAGTGAAGTTGAAGTCAAGTTTATTATCGTGCGCAAGTGCCATGTGGCAACATCTCCAAGCGTCTATCGGCCCAATGCAATGGCAGCCCGACCGCCGCCCACTTGTCCGACCCTCACTCAAGACGGTCCCACATGTACATTGCCTTCTGCAATTTGTGCAAAGCAACATGGACGGCCTGATAAAGCATCCACGTCCGGGTATCCGAGCAGTTAAAATCGCATGGACCGTGAGCGAGTGCAGTCCGGATCGATGTCGACTTTTAGCCAACTTGCAGGCAAGACTCCCTCAGACTCCCGAGTCAGCCTGCCACTGGTGCCAAAAGCCGGGACTATTCGCAGAACCTGGTGGACGAACAAATAGCGGAATTAGAGGGATTTGTAGCGTTACACCTGTTTAACATCGTAAGCTGAGTATATGTACGTTAAGTACCAAGAAAATCGGAAGAGTAGGAAATCGTAGCTTGATTTCGATCATCTCGTGCCGCCCGCCGGGCTCACCACCACGTCTTGGGCACCTCCCAAAACTCGTTCTCCCTACTCCACACCTCCTCGTCCCGCGGCCAAAACGGCCCATCCCCGTGCTCGACCTCCCCTGCCCCGACGTACTCAGCCAGCGCATCGCCCAGGTCACGATCGTGGTGGCGGTCCCCCACCACATGCACACCGGCGGCCTGCGGCTCGCCTGCCTCCCCATGCGAGGGGTGCCTGTCCTGGGGCTCCCGCACGATCAACGTCCGCAACCTCTCCAGCTGCCGCCCGGCCCTCTTCCGCTCCCTCAGCGGGGGGGCGAGGCGCTCCGTGAGCATGGGCACGGCGCACGGGAGCACGAGCGCGAGCTCCTCCAGCCGCGCACACCGCAACGGCTGCCCCGAGCCCCTGTCCCCATCGCTCTCCCGACACCACAGCACCTCGCGCAGCGCGGAGACCACCTCCGCCGCCGCCGCCGGATGGCCCCAGCACCCCTCGACGACGAGCGCGGCGAGCGCGGGGAGGCGCGTGACGAAGAGCGGCAACGCCGCCTGCCAGCGCCCGAAGATGGACAGGTGCGCGGCGGCGACGTGCGGGAGCGTGGGGAGGGAGGGCACGGGGAGCGGCCAGAGCGGGTGGGCCTCCGCCCACACGTCGTCGGCGGAGTACTCGAGGCAGAGCGAGACGCGGTGCGGGGGCGAGAGCGCAGCGCCCTCGAGCTCCATCGAGATGCCGCCGTAGAAGCCCTCCTCGACGCGGAGGCGCGTCGCGTCGCGCCAGTACGCGGGCTGCGGGAGGAGCGCGTCCGAGGGCGGCGTGTCGACGACGAACCACAGGCTGACGGCCGTCGCGCGCGGGGGAGCAGGAGCGCGGGCATGAGCACGTCGGCGACTTTGGTGGACATGCGGCGGATCGTGAGGTGCGTGAGGTGCGCGAGCGTCGTCGTGCCCGTCGGGAGCTCGGCGAGCGTCGCCGTGAGGCACTCGTAGAGCTCCAGGACCTCCAGCCCGGGCGTGGTGGCTAGGAACGCCGTGATGGTGGCGAGCGGCGTTTCGGATAGCATCGAGATGTGGAGATGGGTGAGCTGCGTGAACGGCCGGACCTCTAGGTCGGGCGCGGGGACCCAGAAGAAATTCATGAGCATCATGCGCCTGAAAGAGGGGAATCTGGCCGGGGCGTTCTGCAACATGGCGTTCTTGCGATAGTATTCGTCCGACAGATTTAGGGATCGGAGGAGGGGCATGTCGTTGCCGAGGAGTAGCTCGACGGTGTGCAGCGCGCTCGCGCTGGTCATGCACACGTCGAGCCGACGCAGGCGGAACGCATTGGTGCGCACGAGTTCGGGGAAAGGTTCCAAGTCTTCCGGCTCGCCGTCGAGAATCAGTCTCAGGTGTATCGGGGCCGTTCCGGACCTTTTCAGGAGGCAGGTTGGGCCAGCCGGTCCCCGCGCATAGTCGATATCCGTCCAAAGGTACGCCTTTCTCCAATGCGACAACGTGCCACTTGTGGCAGACCGTCATGGTGTGGACTAGGGGCTCGTAAGAGTCGAAGACACATTGGTCCGGCGAGTCTTCTGGGTCTACCACTTTGGCGGGCTGGCGAAGTTGCTCGAAGACCATGCCCAGCAACTCGGGATGTAAGCCATTGACGGGGACTTGAGCGTTGTAGTGCCGAGCGAGAAGAGTGGAGGCGAGATGCACGTCGTGGTTTATCGATTCAATCTATGGAAATCATTTCAACAAGCGGCTATTATTTTCGCATAGGACTATCGAGTCTGTGAATAACATACAGCGTCTTTGCTGGAAGGAGAGCACAGTCCGTGTGAGTGGTGAGGGTGAGTATTCTCGCGAAATAACCACGGATGGTGTGCACTTGCCTGATTGGGATGATTCTGCTGTCATCCAACAAAGTCTTGCTCTTTTGGAGTATATCGCGAGCGCATGCTGCGAGATGTGCATCTGAGACTGAGGCTCCTGTCACCGTCATGCCTCCGGTTCAAGTGGCACTGTTGCAGTGGCTACACTGCCAGCGAAGCCAGGAGATGGTTGAACTGGCATTCCAACTCAATGAAGCATCAACAAACTCACGCAGAAGTACAGTGTTCTCCTGAGAAAGAGTCTTTCTTCTTACCAACTCAACGTCGACACGTTCTTGGCTGTTGCAAGTTGCAGTCCCCTCATCCGCTCAACCATCCCGGCGTCTGCAGTTCGGCATTGTCCGGTGCCAAGTTTGGCAGGCAGAGGCCACTGCAAAACCGACATGCCCGGTTTCTCAGATGGACGGTTTTAATTCCCTTCAAGCGGTGCACACATCATAAACACTATGATCTCCGCCGGGGTATTCGGGCAATTATGAAGCCACCTATGTGGCTCCAACCTTCGGCAATACTATGTAGCTTACTTAGCGGAGCCCGGCCCGTCCGGGCCTCCGCCTCTAGCGCCAAGGAAATGTTTGTCCACAGCTTTCGCACCCCCGCAATCCATCGACCTGCCACCATGGGCCGCAGCGCAAAGTTCCACAAACGGCAGGTAAGTTCGCTCAAACTTGTCTTCGCTATGCTCTCCACAGGCCTTCCTTATCCGATGATCCACCTAACAAACCCGTGCAATCGACAGGGCAAGAAAAAGACGAGCAGCGCAGGCTCCGGCTCCGCCGCCACGCCCGTCGCCAAGCCTCAGCCTGCATCTGCTCCCCACCCCAACCCGAAACCAAAACCAAAATCCGCCGCAGCCCCGACCCCGACCCCAAAGGAGCAGAAGAAACGCGCAGGGCTGAAGGACAAGGCCAAGGCCAGCGCACGCAGACGAGAGGGCGGCAACCGCCAGGGACCCGTGCTCGGCGGTGCGGACTACGTCGAGCTCATGCTCGGCGGGCGGCGCAAGGCCGCGGCCGAGGCCGCCAAGCTCCCCCACGACCAGGACCAGGAGGACCCCGACTCTATCATGATGTGAGGTGTGAGTGCCGGGTCGCTCGCGGATAGGCATGCGCGGACGCACGCACACACACGGGCAGGCTATTTTCGGGTGGGGGCGTGCGAGCAGGGGCGTCGAAGCTCCAGCTCGTCAAGCTTCAAGCTCCAAGCGGCGGATGGCGGGTGCCTTGGGGACCGGCGGCGGGCACTCAGGGCGCGTCGGGTGGCTGCGGGATCGCGGATCGTGGAAGATGGGTCGTGGGTCGTGGATCGTGGACCGTGGGCACTGGGGCGCGGCGCCGTGAGGGCACCTTGTGGCCCGGGGTAACGTCTGCCATGCGATGCATTGCAGCCGCCAGGCGTCCATGGCGGGCGGCGGACTGTCGCCGAAGACTCGTCGACGACGAGAGCCTGAGTGCCGTGACGGAGGCGTGCGCGGACGGCCTGGTCGAATGCTGCGGAGGCATTCTCCGCTCGGGACGTGCGCACGCTCGTCTCGAGCCTTCTCGTAAGTCTCCATTCTCCCGTCTCCACCTCCTGCTTCGTGCTGATCACGGGTGTGTCGTTGCGTCGCCCCCGTTAACTTCCACAGGCAGTATCGATGCCCGCACGTACTCTCGCCGAGACCCCCTCCCCATCCTCCACTGCCAAGGGCTGGGAAAAGAGGACGATAGGCGCTCTAGTCTGGCATTGTCAATGTCAATGAGGGTCCTTCCTTCTCCAGGCGTCGCGTCTCATCACCACCATCACGATGCTGTGGCTTCCCGACGCCGCCATGCAGCCACACGCGACACGCGACACGCGACGCGCCTAGCACACTTCATCCGAACGTCCCCAGCGATCCTCGACCCACAGTAATACATACCCCTCCTCGACCCCCCCCCCCCACGCACGCTCGATGCGGCACTGCAACCGCATTCCCACTCGCCGCCTCGAGCACATGGAGTGCCCCTTCCCAAAAGTGCATACACACACCGGAGCACGCGCAGGGCTCGCGGATCGCCGGAAGAGGGAAGAGGGAGACACCGACGGGCAGGGCAGGGCAGGAAGGAGAGGAGTATACTTGTGTAGAATAATAGACCCTGACAATCCTACAAGCTACATGCACACCTAACACCTACGGATACGGATACGGATACACATTGTACAGGACCAGCGCGAGGACCCGGAACCGAAACCGAAACCAATCAACGAAGACTTCGAAGCAAAGGACCCAGCGAGAGAGAGAGGGAGAGAGAGCCGGTCACGCTCGCAGATCAGCACCGAAACCGAGAGGGCACACGAGCCGGGCAGCGTATAGTGCAACGGTATACGAAGACGACACGGTACCGGTGACGCTACGTATGGAGTGATGTGCGCACGTGGCCAAGTAGCACATGGGGCAGGGGGAGTCGCGGCCGTGATGCTGTCTTGCGCGAGGCCGCGTGGAGTGGAAGATGCGGTGTTAAAAGTAGGAACGAAGGGCAAACGAAGAAGGAACGGCGACGATGCAATCGTCGTGCCAACAGGCACAAGACTCGGCTGAGCGACAGAGCAGGCGAGCGAGGGGACGGCGCCGCGGGCGCGGGCAGCGTAAACGGAAAACGGTGCAGTCACGAACAAAGACAAAGAGGCGTTATGCACAGCGAAGCCGAAGTGTTGCGAAGGTGAAAAGTGAAGGTGAAAGGTTCGCGGGTGTCGCGGGAGAACTCGAACAAGAAAGAAAAACGAGGTACAATGGCGAAGGCAAGAAGAAGAGGATTGACAATGATGGCGTGGGGCCGGAGCCACGGCTTGGACATCAACGGAGGACTGGCGACCCTTCTAGAGAGAGAGCGGCGCGGACGCCAAATACGAACTTGGACTTGAACATCAAGTTGAATGTTGAACGCGAGGCAATACGGTAGACGATACGGTACGGACGGATGGACGGACGACATGAGGGGACGTTGACGTTAAACACGCGAACAGCACAGAGACCACCGCACCAACCCCGCACAACACCGCTCGACCACAGACCACAGCACAGCGCACATAACAGAGAAGCAAGTCCACAGCCACGGCCACAGTCCACAGTCCACAGTCCCGCTCAACTCCGCCGCACGGGGGCAGGAAGCGGCACGTCCACACTCGCGTCCTGGCTATACACCGACCCCCGCGTCGACGCCGTCGCGTTCCTGCCCACGAGCGGCGGCACCGCGCGCGGCAGGACCCTCGACGCCCTCCCGTCGCGATCCGCCGGGGCGTCGAAGCTGAAGCTCGGCCGCCCCCCGCCCGGCGAAGGGAGGGGCGACGACGGCAGCGGCGCGAGCGGCGGGTCGCGGAACGCGCGGTTCAGGCGCAGCGTCGAGTGGCTCCCGCTATGATTCAGATTCAGCACGGCGGGAGCGCCATTGCTGTTGTTCCTGCTGTGCGTGGGGGACGACCCTGAGCCCACGGGCGAGGACACGGACTGGCGGCGCGACTCGCGCCCGGCCATGTACGCGGACGAGCGGAGCGTCGCGGGCGCGGTCACGGCGGGCTGCGGGCGCGCGAGCGGAAGCTCGATCTCGTCGTCCGCGCCCGCTCCTGAGTAGATCGTCGCCATCTCGAGGATGCGGTCGATCTCGACCGACGACACGGACGTGGTGCTCCTGCTGCCTGCGCTCGTGTGCTTGCGCAGGATCGAGTCCGGGAGCGACGCGAGCGAGTTGTCTGGGGTCACTGCGAGTCGGCCGCCCCAGTACGGCGAGGTCCCCGGGAGCTTGTCCCCCAGGAGGTCCGCGGAGGCGGAGGACTGGCGGGCGGCGAGGGAGCCCGACCCGGACCCGGACGCGGCGGCGTTGGGTGAGGGCGCGCGCGAGCCCATGCGCGAGCGTGGCGCGAGGGCAAGCGTGGACGAGCCCTTGCGGTTGTTGCCAAGGGCGGTCGCGCCGAGCTTGGAGCTGGTGCTGTCGCGCGCGGCCGCGGACAAGGGGCCGAGGAGGGAGCTGCCCGGTCTCTCGCCGAACGGGTCCTTCGGGTCAGGTGACGTGGGTGTGATGAGGGTGCTGCCCATGCGGATGTACGACGGGTTCTGGACGAACTGGTCGTATGCGGCGTAGCCCGAGTCCGCCGGCGAGAGCGGGCTGGGCATGGCCGCCGTTGCTGTTGTCGTCATTATCCGCGGGGGGACGGGCAGTGGTGCTGGGGGCATCTGCTTCTCGGGATCGGCGGGAGGCGCAGAGGATGGGGACGCAGCCTCGTCGAGCTTGGTGAATTTGCGCGCCTGCTGCGCTTTGCGGCGGTAGAAGAAGTACCAGGCGATCATCCCTGCTGCGACGAGTGCAATGACACCGATGGCCACCGAGATGACGATTATGGCAACTCTGCAGCGCGACCGCGATCAGTCAATAACACGCTCACGGGAGGAAATTGAAATAAAATTTAGGTGCACGGAAATAAGATGAAGGGCAGCAGAGGACGGTGAAGGGGTGGGGAATGGGTGCCGGAATTAAGGAGTTTGACCGAGAAGGGAATGATGGTCGAGACTCACTTGGGGGTGACACGCTCGTCTGAACCGTTGCTCATCTCCAAAGATGTGGCGGTGGCCAGGGGATTCGTAGGGATGCAAGAAGAGTCGCTGTTGATATCGCCGAGAACGGGAAGAAGACTCGTCGTCTCGCTGTGACCGGTCTTGGAGTCGGTGAGCTGGAGTAGGACGAGCGAGTCCCGTGGGACGTCCATGAGGTAGGTGTCGACGCCGCCTGTCGCATTCGCCTCTGTCTCGCGGACGGGGAAGGAAGCACCCTTCGGGACGACCGCACGGATTGTGGGAGAGCTGATGTTCTTGGAGGCGTCATAGTCGACGGTGAAGGACTTACATTGGGCAAGGGTGCCGTTGAGAGAGAACTGCGGTGCAAAGGGAGCGGGGTCTGTCGGCAAACAGGATGCGTCCGCTGATTCGGAAGGGTTGATGACGAGGACGTCGGAGACGGTAGCAGCGCCTTGACCGTTGGCATCGTCGAGGGAGGCGATAAACTGGGTGTTTGCGGGGTAGGGGAGGAAGGTGATTGCGGCACCGGTCTGGGATGTGGAGTTCCAGACGTCGAGGGGAAGGGGGATGGAGATGGGGGTGCCATTGAGAGGGAGGATTGCGAGAGAGAGAGGAAGGGCGTCGGGAGGGTCGCCGCCTGCGAATTGGATGGTGAAGTTGCCGCACTGGTCTACGGTGGAGAAGGTGATGGAAGCAAAGCGAGCCGCAGCCTGAGGAAGGAGAGCGATGGCGAGAGCGGCGAAAGAGGCAGAGGAGAAGCCAAAGCCGACCAGGGCGGGGGAAGGAGAGAACATCGGAAGCCTGCTCAATGCTGGAGATTGAGGGGACAGCCGCGAAAGGAGCGGACGCGGTCCTGCTGGTCCTGCTTGGTGGAAAAGGACGTCGTCGGCCGTCTAGCAAGGCATCCAGAGGCGGACGAGTCTTGTTGCAGTGCGGCGACTGGCAACGGGCGAAGAATGCGAATGCGAATGCGCAAACAACACGGCGGAAGACAAGATGCCTCTTGGCGCTTGTGCTGGGAATCGTCCCCGCAACAACCGCCCGGGCCACCCGCCGGCTTCCTCCCAGGACCCGGAGTACCCCCGTTCTCCCTCCATGGTCCTCTCCTCTTCCGACTCCCTCATAAGTCGCCCCCACACATCGACTCTCTCTCCCCAAACCACAGCGGCGCCTATTTGTGGGGTGCAGTCAATTTCACGCGACTCTTCTGCCTCCAATTCGTCCTCAAAAATAATACGGCTGACTGCTTTTAGCTCTCTTCATACCCCGTTCTTCCTCCGGAGTCCGGAAGGATACAACCCTCTGTCCATTCTCTCCGCTTCTTCCCGCCTCTCCGAATCCACTGTCGGGGTCCCCCTCAATGCCATCCAGGGCCAAGCTCGGAGCTGACGGTCGTCGGTGGTGGCCCAGCAAGAGCTGATTAGCCCAGGGGCCCTGGTGATTCGCATCTCACCCATCTCTGCTTCCCGGCCGCAGTCCCACCTACTCTGTCTCTACGACTCGCGCGCGGAACGGCCTGCATGGCAATCGCATTCTATCTCCCTCTTCCAGGCCCCCGCCGCCGTCCCCGGTGACTCGCCCTCGGCCCACGGCGTGACCCCCAAGTTCCCGCCCAGCGGTCGGTGGCTGATGCTGTATCGGTCAGCCTAGAGGCTCTTTTCGCGTCCGTCCCCGTCTCTATGGCGATTACGCCCAGCGAGCTCATCATTTTAATTGTGCAGCAGCCTGCAGGATACTTGCGCTTTTAAAATTGCGCACGTGAGAATGTCACATCGGGGGATCCCACGCTATAGTACTTCAGTCTTGAGAAGCCCGAGAAGCTTCCCTCCGACCTGGACGCTAGCAGATCGGAGTGAGTGTAGCGGCTCTTTGTCGCTGTTATCTGTATGTATTCCTTGGTTCCGCGGTGATATGTCTTCCTTACTTCCCCGCTGGAAAGGGGGGGTTTCGGTCCCGTATAAAGGTCTTTCGAATGTTCTGGCGAGAGTTAACGTTCGTGCAGGTCTCATCCGGAGCTGCGTACAGCTGCGTGGACGACATCGCTTTTGTCGCGGTCCCACTCCGCGGATATCACAGCATCACTCAGTGCCGTATGGTGTACGTACGAGTCTCACTCTAATATCCTATTTACTGGGGCTGGCCCTCCGCTACTTATACCCGCCCGGAGAAATATACCCCGGGGGGCTGGCAAGTTCAAAATCCTGCGCTGCGGAGCATACTTGGCGGCCTCCGTTCGTGCACGACCGACTAATACTGGCGGACAAGCAGGCCATCGGCAAAAGGGTGTCTGGGGCGACCCCCCAGCTTCCCTGTCGCCTCTGGGGAAGTATCACAGGTCGCTTCAGGCCTATACAGCTCTCAGGAAGCTCCTTGCTGATAGGCTGGGGCGTGGGCGTTCTGGGGCGTTCTGAGACGCCTTCACCAAGGACTCAATAGCGGTCACGAAGACGTATTTTTGCTGATGGCCCAGTACTCATTCACAGTCAGGAGTCCTCGACAATTGAAATGTCTCCTCAAGTGTGTTCACCTTCACTGCTCTGAGACTGCGGGAGGAACCCAATCCTTTTGAACTGCGCACCCGTCTTCCCCGGGAGTTAGTTCGAAGAGAATGGAACAGCGTTTTCAGCAGCGGACGAGCGGCCGCACCGTCCCGTGAGCTTGAAAGGAGACTGCGCCCAGCAGCGCTCCCAATACGTAGCCGCAAGCACCGTAAGACCTCCATCCAATGGTTATGTGCTTCTACTGTACAGTCCATGCAAATTGAATGGTATGCTATATGCAGTCTGCCTCCACCGCGCCAGTCCCGACGGTCCCGGTCCCAGTCCCTGTGCTTAAGCCCAGCCGACCCAAGCACCTATGTCCTCAGTCCTCAGTCCAAGAACTCCTTCCCCTCGCCCTTGTGCTTCTTCAGCTCCGCGCGCCACGGCTCCCACGTCCCCCCGTACTTCCTGATGAGCCTCCCCAGCTCCTCCCTCTGCTCCTTCTGCAAGGGTGCAACACACAACACCGCGGTCGTCAGCTCTAGCTCTTCCCCTCCCCTCCCCCCTCAAGCAAGCACACTCTAAAACGGGACGCACCAGGTTCCACGGCATCTCGCCCCCATACACCTCCTCGAACATCTCCGCGACGGGCGGCTTGGGCAGGCGCTCCGCGCGCTTGTACGCCGCGCCCACCTCGTCCTTGAACGCGCGCACGAGCGCCGCCTCCTCGTCCGCGGACCACCACCCGCGCGCCTCGAGGAAGAGCCGGAAGCGCAGCACCGGGTTGTCCAGCCGCTTCCGGTCCTCGACCTCCTTGCGCGGCCGGTACGCGAACGAGTCGTCCGACGTCGAGTGGTGCCCCACCCTGCTCGCGCCGACCCAGGTTCAGGTTCAGGTTCGGGTTCGGGTTCGGGTTCAGTCAGCTCTCAGGTCTCAG
Organism: Ganoderma meredithae; assembly: GCA_022814645.1. Taxonomy (NCBI): domain Eukaryota; kingdom Fungi; phylum Basidiomycota; class Agaricomycetes; order Polyporales; family Polyporaceae; genus Ganoderma; species Ganoderma meredithae. The sequence continues at coordinate 17,599 of JAKLMY010000087.1, read as the reverse complement.
GGGAGGGGAAAACGTAGGCAGAAAGGGGAGGGGGGGGAGAAGGCGTACCGGTAGGTCATGGTCTCAAGCAGGACGGCGCGGCCCTCCTCGATGCATCGCCGGCGGGCCTCCTTGGTGGCGGCGTAGACGGCGAGGACGTCGTTGCCGTCGACACGGATCGTGTGCACGCCGTAGCCCGGCCCGCGCGACGCGATGCCGTCCCCATAGTACTGCTCCGCCGAGGGCGTCGAGATCGCGAAGCCGTTGTTGCGCGCGATGAACAACGTTGGTGACGGGACTGTCGACGCTGTCAGGACAGGACGTCAGCGCCAAAACTCACGGGGACACGACGAGAGAAGGCGGCATGCCTACCTAATGCGAGGCCGGCGTGGAAGTCGCCCTCGGAGGCGGCGCCCTCCCCGAAGTAGACGACAGCGCAGTTCTTGCCGCGGCGGTTCGGGTCGCGCTTGATCGCGTACCCGACGCCTGCTGCTTGGGGTATCTGCGTGGCTAGCGGGGAGGAGATCGTGTGCCAGTGGAATTCTTTCGAGCCGTAGTGCTACAAAAACTCCAAAAATTAGGCATAGTCAACGGGTCCGCGGCGCAGGACGGGGAGGGATGCTTACGGCTGGCATCTGCTTGCCCATGCCGCTCGAGTCGAGGTAGGTGCCGAAACACTGGTTCATGATGTCGTCGACGGTGAAACCGCGGAAGAGCAGCGCACCCTGCTCGCGATATTGCGCTACCTCGCGACGCCGCACTTAGGAACCGCAGAAACGCTGCGGACGCAAGCAAGGTGCTCACCCAGTATTCTGGTCTACCGTTGAGTGAAAATTCCTGGAATGGGAGGACTGGAACACTCACTCGTCGTCCGGAGCGAGGGCGGCTCCAGAGCCGATAACGGCAGCTTCTTCTCCATACTTGAGAGGGATCAGGGCAGGAACGACTCCGGATTGTTGCAGCACTCACGGAGGTAATCTATGGAGACTCTATAAGCCAACCAGTTCCGCGAAGACACGCGTTAGGGACTTACATAGAAACTAATGCGTCCCTGGCGCTGGAGGTTATAGAGCGTTTCGTCCAGGATGGGGAGCTGCACCATGTGCTTGTACCTATTTTATGCGACTATGAATAAGCAGGGATAAGTGGGGAAATAGGCCGCCCTCACATCTTGAGAGCGAGAGCCTTGTCGATCTAGACCGTCGCCGCATTCAGCATGGTCGTTCCCCCCTGCCACTGTACGCATGCAGGAGAGGGAACGAAGACGCACCTCTGGAAGCTCTGCGCCTTCAATAGGCTGACCTGCGCCGTCAATGACTCTGTAGGTTGGAATCTGCTTCTCGCCGCTCGTGACTGAGTTGAAGAAGTGCAGCTTGGAAGTGATCGGGGAGGACGAGGTGGGGAGCGTCCCGAGTGCATTTTCGGGCAGTTCTGGTGTCGTTCCCGCTAGGCCCCTCCCCTGGGACGTGCGACCGACCCTGGCGAGCAAGGGCGAGGAAAGTTTGGGGATGCGTACCGGCCGGAACATGGTCGTGGATGGGAGCAAAGGGCGTACAAACGCCCGGATGCAAGGTCCGGAGCGGGGTAGAGCGTCTAATTGGCAAGACGCGTTCGTGCACGTGCGCACAGCCGAGATAGGCGCGCGTCTAGTCGCGTTTAGAGAGCGTAACACGTACTTGCGAGTGGCTGCATCACTTGCAAGTCTTCCACGTCTTGGCTTCCTCCTCTGCATTGAATTCCTGCATCGGTGCTGTTCTGGTCCGCCGCTTCACGCTCGCGTGACGCTCCCGCTCTCTGGCTGCACCACGCTCTATGGACGCCCCTTCATCCGACTCGGAGCTCTTCAGCGACCGCCCATCCAAACGCGCTCGCCATTCCTCTCCGACCCGGCCGTCCACCGCAGGCTCCTCCCACTCGTTCGACGGCGGGCCCGACGGCCCCAAATCCCACCCGCGTATGTACTCGGCCAACGGGAATGGCCACGGCGGCGACATCGCACCGAAACCCGCGCTGCAGCCCAGCATCCTCGGCGTCGAGCCGCTCGACGAGTTCATCCGCGAGATAGCCGACTTCATCCACTTCCACATCAGCAACCGGCCCCCGGACACTGGGGGCACCATCGAGGTGGAGGCGAAAATAGGGCTCCTCAAGGACCGCACCAGCGGCCAGAGATTACAGCTCCCCGTTCTCGTCGAGACGAGTGCGTGTGCCTTTCCGAGTTCGTCGTAGAGGGTTTTGACTGACTCTCCAGGCTCACATTCCTCCTGCTCTCGGCTGCTCACCCACGTTTCCTAATCCCCTCCTTATCCCTTGCCTTCTCCGCGCCACAATGCACGCCGCAGTTCTCGCATCCGAGTCCATCGACCTCCGATTCGAGTCCAACATGTCCGCAGTGCGTCTCCCCTTTCGCGCCTTGTGTTCGCGCGCGCCCGCATGCTCACGCGGCCCGCGTGTCGTGTGCCCTTGCGCAGAAGCAGCACCAGCACTTCAATAAGCTGCTCAACGAGCTCAAGATCAAGAACGCCGATCTCGAGATCGACTACGAGCACCTCCGCCTCGTCGACAACTTCTTCGAGCCCGACCGCGGCCGCGACAAGATCCGCGTCACCCGCGACGAGAAGACGGGCGACGTCCGCGCGTGCATGCGCAAGGTCCGCCTCGGCGACCTCAACATCTACTCTCCAAAACGCCTCGTCGACTGGCGCATCAGCGTCAACATGGAAATACCCGGTGCGTCCCTGCTCTCTCTTTCTCTTTCTCTCTTGCATTTTTTGCGTCTACATTGGCGCCTCTGCGTCCACTTTGCCCCCGCGAGCACCCCTCGGGCGATATGGATGCCAGCGAGCGCGAATGCGAGTAGCGTCGCGGGTGGGTGTGCATCGACGGTGCCCGGAGAGTGGGTGGCAACCCTGCAGACTCCTTCTACTGTAGCCTCTGTCACGGAAGCGCGACCAAAACGAAATCGCTGACATGCAACCTTTCTTCCTCCTCACCGCAGTCCCCCCGCCACTGGGCACCCCGACACACACGCGGCGGAAAGACCGGCTGAGCTACTCGCACCAGGAGTTCGCCATCGACCTCACGCAGGTCACCGCGACCGCCGGCCCGAACTCCAAGGTGCGTCCGTCTTCCCCCTCCCCCCCCTCCTTGCGCCCGTGCGCTGAATAGATGATACGATACGGCGCGACCAGCCGGAGGTGCTGCACGAGCTCGAGGTGGAGCTGAAAAACTCGGAGTACCTCGTCGCGATGGCCGCGAAGCGCGGGGACCCGGCGCTGAGCATGGAGGAGCAGAACGCGTTCGACGAGCTCGTGCACGCGTTCGTGAACAACACGCGCATCTTGACGCGCAACGCCGCGCCTGGGGCCGACGGGCGGTAGCGTAGGCTCGCCGTGCGCGTGCGTGCGGCCCTACACTTGAAGTTTGAAGTACTGGGGGGGTGGGGGGATGTCTCGAAGGACGCCTGTGCATGCATGCATATATGAGTGGGGGACAGGCGTCGGTGGTAGTGGAGGGTGTTTTTTTGGGTGGCCTTTGGGGGGTTGTATCGCTGCGTACAGTACATGTTCCTCTTCTGTCTAGTGACACGGGGACGTTTGTTGACGTGCTTGTATTCGTAGTCGCTGTGTATGTGCTCACTCGAGTCTCCGGACATGCTTACTATACATGTGCTGCGCGCTCTACTAACCCCGCCGTCTCTGATTGACGCCGCGCGGCGCCGACGTGTCAGGTTCACAAGTGAGGTGGAGAGTGGGACGGTCGACGTGACGGTGGCGGTGCTGTTCGCGATCCCGGAGGGTGCAGGCGGTATACCGTGACGTACGAGTGCAGAGGTCGTGGCGGTATACCGTGATGTACGTGTGCAGAGGCGGAGGCGCGGTGCTGCCCAGGTGATCGTAGAGTATATGCATATCCACTCAGTGAGTATGCGGGGTCGAGAGCGGTTAGGCGTGCTTTGGAAGCTAGATGTGGAAGTGGGGGTGGGTGCTCGGCGAATGTGAATATTCATGCTCGCGGCTGTTGTGCACCCGGGCAAGGTAGGTAGGAGACACGACATCGACATGGCGATGGCATGGTACACCCACGCTCGTGCTGGGGCTGGGGCTGGCCGTAACGACGCCAGACTTGAGATTGGACTCCGGCCGTAGGTAACTTTGCTTGTGCATCCTTGCGCGATCCGGCTAGGACGAGTGCGTGGCTGCTCATGCCATGTCGTGAATATTTCAACGTTCCAACGTTGTTCGACGGAACGGGGCCGGGATAACCGGCCACCAGCGGGGGACTCTGCAAGAGCGAAACCTAAGCAGCATCTCATTCGGTACAACACGCCCGGGACACATTCAAAGCGTCGTAGTGAACATGGTGATGCATTTGCATTCGAATTCGGGGCACAGAGCATGACGAGCGCGACGCGATGCCAACACAACGACCAGTGCATGCAACGCTCAGTAGCGGGGGTACCCCAGCTGGGGCTCCGCAGCGACGACGACAGGCTGCCTAGTGCCAGGCATCTGGAACACAAAATCCGGGTGGCCGTCGCGCCGCAGCATAAGATACGAGCCCTCGGGGATGCTCCACTTCTCCTCTCCGTCGGGAACCGACTTCATGCCCAAGTTGCGCTCCCACGAGCCTAGTGGGCACGCCCTCTGCGGCCGTACTACGTGCGCCTTGTGAGCGGGGAGGGCATGGCCCGCACCGATGCCGGGTGGGAGTGACGGCACCCCCCGGGTACAGGGCGTACCCAGCGGGAAGGTTCACGGGGACCTTGCGCTCGACGTCGAAGAAGTCGAGGCAGAACTGGCCCCAGAAGTCCATGCCGCCGTCCCACATTCGGATGGCGTAGGGCGAATCGGGGGCGCGGACGGTGTAGACGTTCGGGTCGTCCGGGAGAGGCTTGACCTATGTATGTAGAGCACGCTATCGAGATAACTAAGACGAGGCAGAGAAGAGGGAGAAGACGACGCGGAGGCGGAGGCGGAACGCACCCCGATGACCTTGACACCCGCCCCCTGGAATTTTTGCTCGGTCATGTGGTTGTAGGACTGCAGATACTCGGGGAGCGTATCCTTGGTGGCGCCGATCGTGAGCAGGAAGTCGGTGAGCTGCTGCTCGTCGAGGGGCTTGTAGGTCGGGATCAGCCTCATCATGTGTTCGTCGACCTTGCAGAGCGGCACGTTCTGGGCCTGTGTACTCTGTGCGGACGGTCCCCGGGAACAGGGAGACTGAGGAGCTCGAGACGCGGGAGTGCCACTGGGGCCGCGCAGAGAGGAAGAGGCGGGGATGATCGGCTGCAGCTTGAAGAGCCAGAATCGTCACTTCCTAGAACAATGGGGGCAACGACGAGACTCACGTGTGGCTGACGCGGCATCGGGACGAGAAATCGAGTGAGAAGACGGCCTGAGATGGAGCAACTTGAAGTCCAAAAATACTCGAGCTGCAGCTCAGGCTGAGCTTGCGGACGGTTCGTACCATCGGTGTTCGGCGCTGCTTTTCGAACACACCATCACGTGGACGCGTCTGCTCGATCGGAAAGAGAGCATGATGTAGGTAGTACTACGTCCAACTCGGCTCCCGAGACTTTGACTACAGATCTCATCCAGCTGGAGGTCGTGGTTCCAAAGGGAACGTGGGTCGGCCGGAGGTGGACACTGTTGTCCGGTGCTTTCGACGATACGGCGCGGCCCCGAGATCGCTCTCTCATGCGCATGTCCGGAAGGGCAGTGGCGCGTACGGCGCGCGGGGGAATCATAGCATAACGACGACAGCGATACAACATCGAAACAAAGCCTGTCTACGATAGCCCAGCTGTGGCTGTGCAAACACAACCGGGGCCTGCCTGACGGGCATCTGGAACATGAAGTCTGGGTGGCCGTCGCGTCTCAGCATAAGAGCCATGCCTGAGGGGACGCTCCATTTTTCCTCTCCGTCGGGAATCGAGGTCATGCCCATGTTCCGCTCCCACGAGCCGAGTGGGCAGGCCTTCTGTGGTCGCGCCAAGTGCGCCTTGTGAGCGGGGAGCGCATGGCCCGCGCCGATGCCAGGCGGGAGGGACGACATGCCCGGGAACAGGGCGTACCCAGCGGGCAGGTTGACGGGGACTCTGCGCTCGACATCAAAGAAGTCAAGGCAGAATTGGCTCCAGTAGTCCATGCCCCCCGGCCACATGCGGATGCAATACGGGGAATCGGGGACGCGGACGGTGTAGGCGTTCGGGTCGTCTGGCTGGGGCTTGATCTGGGGCGCGTTTGATGCACACGTTGAGAGAGCACGAGAGAAGTGACGAAAAGAGAGAAAGAAAACGTACCCCCATGACCTTGAACCCGCCGTGCTGGACGGTGTCCTCCGTTATGTAGTTGTACGACAAGAGGGGAAAGGAGAGAGCAGTGTTGTTGAGTCAGAGGTAACTGAGCGAGAGTCATGGACGACGGAGGGCTCACCTGTGACTGGCGCGACATCGGAACACGAAACCGAGTGAGAAGACGGCCGGAGATTCAGATAAAGCACGCTTGCGGACGGTGAGTATATATTGCGGGTTGGGGCGCTAACATTTGAACACGCCATCACGTGGACGCGTCCAAGTCCTTGCGCTGATGGCGAGGCTTGGAATTGAGGGCATGTACTTGCGTCCGAGTCTCTCATTGATTGCTCGAAATCAGCTTGCCTGGACGGCCGCAGCCGATTCCCGGATCACTCAAGCCGATGGTACTTACTATTAAGGGAGGACGATGGATCCGAGTTGTGTTCTGGCACTGCCGGCACTGTGCCGTAGAAACTGAACGAAATGGTTGGAGGGGAGGAAGGGAATCCCAGCACGAGTGTGTCTCTGAACAACCGGAAACAGGATTGCTCTTCCATTTGCATATCCGAAGAGCGGCGTCACATTCTAGCTAGTACAGTACATGCAGGTGGGACAGCCACAGCAAAACGAGAGCGATACAACATCTTGAAAACAACAACCAGCAATGCTAGCGCGCAGCTTAGTAGGCGGGATACCCCAGTTGGGGCTGGGCATACACAACCGGGGTATGCCTGACGGGCATCTGGAACATGAAGTGGCCGCCCCGTCTCAGCATAAGATGCATGCCTGAGGGGACGCTCCACTTCTCCTCCCCGTTGGGGATCGTCTTCATGCCCATGTTCCGCTCCCATGACCCTAGCTGGTAGGCCTTCTGCGGCCGTAATAGGTGCGCCTTGTGAGCAGGGGGAACATGGCTGGCGCCGATGCCGGGCGGGAGGGACGACATGCCCGGGTACAAGGCGTACCCGGCGGGCAGGTTAACGGGGACCTTGCGCTCGACATCGAAGAAGTAGAGGCAGAACTGTCCCCAGAAGTCCATGCCCCCCGCCCACATGCGCAGGACGTAGGGGGAATCGGGGATGCAGACGGTGTAGACGTTCGGGTCGCCTAGCTGGGGCTTGTCCTAGACGGAGAAAGTTTGGGTTGAGAATTGAGATGATGCGAGGTACATAAATGATGATAATGCGAAAACGTACCCCGATGACCCTGAACCCCCCATGCTGGATCTTGTGTTCCATTCGGCGGTTGTACTAGGTCTGGAGACTCTGTTGCAACGTACTTAGCTTCCGTCGCGCCGCTCATGAACAACAAGTCACGAAGCTCCTGCTCGTTCAGGGGCTTGTACGATGGTACCAGACTCATCATGTGCTCGTCGAATTTTGCACAGGGCTACTGGCCGGGTCTGTGTGTCCCCTTCCTGGGGAGGTCCGACTCGGAGTCGAGAACTTCTGAATCCTCGGGCTGCCAGTGGGTGGCGGGCGGCCGAAAATTCACTATCCTGACGATTTGGGGACAATGCGGGACTCACGGTAGGTGGCTGATGCGACATCGATACACAAAAGGAGAAGACAGACACAAGGGACGGAGCTCTCGCAGTGCAAGCGTTGCGGTTGAACGTCGAACTTGTTATATCGGCTAGTTACTTGGTTATTCGGCGCTATTTGTCACGTGTTGCTCTCTACTAGTACGTACTTCACTGCGTGCAGTTCAGTGCCAGTGGTTTGGGCGTGAGGAAAATGCAGAGCTGGATGCGATTGGAGGCCGTCATCGTGATGGGCGAGGAAGGGACGAGCATGGTTTCAACCTTTTTTTCTTTTTTTTTAAATTTCATCCTACCAAACGACAAGCTGGCACGTCCAGTTCGCACGACTCATGATCGACGGTCTCCACTTTGGAACTCAAATCCAAGTGTACCGCTGCGCTGTGCCTGCTCGAGAATCCGAGAAGCGTTGCAAATAACGGCACGAGAAGCGGGCTGGGGGAGCTACACTGCATACTTGCCCTGAATCAGCGGAAGTGGCGCGCACTGAGCTTGGCTCATTCAGCTCGGCCGACTCGGATGAGGCTGTCTATGGTGAAGGTCATATGGTCGCTGCATAGCCGTGTCTAAACAGCGTAGAATGTGCATTCCTCTTCGTATGCACCGTACCTGATCTACGACAGAATCTAGAGTTAAGGCAACAAGGCTCCGCGGGAGAGAGCTCCTGGAATGTCCAGTATGGGCGTGAACAGCACGGCCAGGCCAGGCCCCCGTTAATGATCGTCCAAGCAGCGTCATCGTGGTCCGGGACGTACAGGACCTGAGCAGGGCCGCCACGAAGAGCTTCGCGGCATGGGCATCGCCCTGAGTCAGGTCAGGTCTGAGGTCTGCGGTCGACCAGTACTGCAGTCTCCGGTGCCCAGTGCCCACATCCCCATCTCGAGCTGTAATCTAATATCTATGCAGTCGGCTCCGTCCTGCTCGCCCCCCCCCCCCCACATACAGCAAGCTGCAATCGGATATCGGGCTGGGGGCAGTACCACGAGCGTTGCGTATGCTTGTGCGGATGCGACCCTCCTCCCCCGGCGCCCTGTCGCACAGTGGCATGACGAGAACGACGTGACGCACGTCTCACCTCTCCCTTGAGTCTGCGCGATCGTGTTCGTGAATCGTCGGACGATTTGTTCGAATTCTGCATCTGCATCCTGCGTCTCCCTCTCCCTCTTCCTCGTCTTCGTCTTCGTCTTCGTCTTCGTCTTCATCTTCGCCTTCGCTGTTCCTCGGAGACCGCACTACGCACGACAGAGCTTCCTCTTCCTGGCGGCTAGAACCTAGAAGCTGCGCCACGAAGGCCTGAGGGCCCTGAGCACGGCGCTCTGAGTTCTGAGCTCCGAGTCCTGGCCTGCGCGAAGTCGTGCGCGCGTGCGCGTGGCGGAAGAGCTCGCCCGAGCCTCCTAGGGTGCTGCCAACGCCGCCACGTGCACGACTGGCCGCGCCTGGCGCAGAAGCCGTGACGGGAAACCCTTCTGCTCGCGAACCGAACGCCGCGAAGCGGGAGAGGCAGGAGGTAAGATCGATCCAGGACCAGGACCAGCGCCTGCGAGTGCGAGTGCGCGCGTGCGCATGCAGGGCATCGGCCCTGCGGCTGGGGGGGGGGGGCGCGGGTGTGGTCTCTGCCGAGCGGAAGGGGGGGTGGCTTCGCGGGGGCCTCGCTAGATCCGCGTGCTTGCTCGTTCTTGCTCGTTTTGTCACTGTGCTTCGCGGGCGGTTCGCATTGCGCGTAAGGTAGTCTGTGTGGACTGAATGGTATTGGATGGCCCGGACGCATACGGTAATATACGCACTGTGCGCAGGTGTTCCATGGACTTGGATGGGGTTTTGCGGTGCGGTGTTGGGTACCGTGACGGCGCGGGCGTCTTGCGTGCAGCTGGGTCCGGCTTCGACTTCGACTTCGACTTCGGGCTGGCGCTCGACCTCAGGCTTGCGGTGGAGCGTTGGGGGTTTGGGCGGATTCGAGAAACGAGACTCGGAAAAGTTGGGGGAAATCGGCCGGTGGGTACTGTACAGTCTGAGTAAGAGTAAGTGGGTACGCAGCGAGCTCGAGTAACTTGTAGATCCGGAGTCGCGCATGTCCGAGTCCATGTCCGAGTCGCTGCCGCGCGCATCCGCATATCCGCACGTCCACGTGGAACCTGCTGAGCTGGAGATACCGGGCACGCTGACCATGGATGGCGTCACCCTGGTGTTTTCGTGCGCGCGGTCACGGTGCGGTCTGACTAGTGCTGCCGCAGAGCGGCGACTGAAAGGCGGAGAGTTCACAGGGGTTGGTGCCTGACCGTTTCGGGCCCGCTCGCGCCAGTGCCCAGGGAGATGGTATGTACTTAGTACTTCCACGGTTTCGGTTTCTCGGGCTCAGGCGTCCGCGTCCGCGTCCGTGTTCGCCGGCCGACTGGTATTTCAGCGAGTCCTAGTCTATCGCGCCCTTCTGATACTGCGACGCGGCGTCAGCACACGCGCGACAGCAGTGATGGCGGAGGACGCTTGCACGGACTAAGTATCGTACTCCCGATGTTCATACGAATCAGACGTCGTCGTCTGACCGGGGAACTTGGAATTTGCAGTCTCCAGACGCGAGCGCAGACGCGAACGCCCGCGCAGAGGGTTGACGTTGAGGCCTTGGGGCTCGAGTAAGAGGACAAATTTGAACTCGAAGACGAGCACGGCTGGGGCCGTCCACACATCCACGTCCACGTTCATATCGATGTCCGCGAACCGCTGCACCTGTGCGACCGTCCTCGGTAAGTAGTTAGACGACGCAGCCGCAGGCCCACACCAGTCACCACAGGACGCCTGAGGCTCGAGGCTCCGAGCGAGGCCGACAGTCCCGCAGGCCCGTGATAAGTCCACTAGCCGCCCGCGACGCGTAACGTAACCCGCGCGCCCGCAGTGGCCCCCCGAATGGAAGATCCAATAGTCCTGGACACATACCCGCCCGCCCACCCCCCTTGGGGCCCCAGATCGTCGCCCTCCAGACTCAAGGCTACACCGTACACGCGCGCGTGATGCCCTTACAGTACCAAGTAGTACATAGTACACGCCTCGGGCTCCGGTCACGCGCGGACGCGCAGGGACGCGCGCGTTGCCATAAGCACCTCCTCCGTGTAAGGGTAAACGCGACTCGAGGCTTGCCGCGCCGCCGCTAGCCCCGGTTTGTAACTGGGCGCAGCGCTTCCGAGTCTATCTCAGCTGAGTCTGCAGCTGGCGGAGTACACTGCACTGCACCGTGACAGTAGGCGGGGCCCGCCGTACGGTCGGCGGAGTATGTCCCTGCGGGGAGGGAGGATGGCAAGGCGGGCGCCCGGGGTGTGGGAGGATGGGAGGCTGGTAGGATGGGTTCAAATGGAGGCACGGCGCGGGCGCGGGCGCGTGGAGGCTTCAGGCGATGACGTGGCCACTAGTGCTGGTTGAACGTCGACGTTGCGCGATGGGCGTTGCACAAGTACCCGACAGCCTGGGTATTCGTGGGCGGCTGGAGCGCAGGGGCGCGGGGAAGCCGGGGACTAACTTATGGTTTCTGGAGGCTGGAGGCGAAGCATGTGTAGGTCGCTGGTCGCGTCGCACCGTCGATGGCGCGTGCGCGTGGAGCCGACGATCGCGACGACGCTGGGAGCAGAGGACGAGCGTCGAAGCGAAGAGAAACGACAGTCACACCAGTTCAAAACGAGATACAGTATGCATACGAATAACGTACATATGTATATGCGCTCAGAGAGCGTCGGGCGTGTCGCGGCAGGCGCGTGAGGCGAGGAATGCTTGGGCGTGCTGCTTGAGGCGAGCCTTGGCACCACTCGACTGTTGACGAGATTGACTGTCGAACTGTCGTTGTCATTGTTGTGAACTTTGTCGGGGCGCAGCAGCCAGCCTGACAATGACAATGACAATGACAGGACCTGTATGTAGCTCGAATTTCGGAAGAGCTGCCAGTGCCGTCGGCATCCTCGGAGCGCGGTTGGGGCCACTTAAGTATAACTCAAGTACGTACTGCGCGGTTCGGCGGCGGCACTAAAGCACGAAAGCACTGCAGGCGGGCGGGGGTTTGGCCGGTGTAACCAAATCGGACGCGGATGGACGCCGACAGGGAGCTTGAGAGGATGGTGCATCCTTCGAGGTACGTTCGAGTATATGGTCGTTGATGTCCCCTTCAAGCCCTTGCGCTCGGATGTTCCCCGGTGATAATGTTGGCGGGATGGTTAGCGGAGATGTCCGAGTGCTGGCGAGGGCAGGGTGAGTGTACCAGGGCCCGCGAGCCTCGAGGGTGGCCTTGTGTCGTCTTCCCTTCGGTGTGCCCTGAGCACACTGTGCATCGCAGTGGTGGAGGTCTTGCACAGGCAACATACAACAAGCAGCAGGTCCACGGGAGAATTCCACCCAGTGCTAGAGGGCAATCCAATCCTGTATAGCAGCGGTGGATGCGAATACATAGTCAGTTTTCGGGACCCCAACCCTCACCGCGCCCGCGCGCGCTCGACGAGGGGCGCGAAGGTTGGGCGGAGGTAGGGCAGCGCCATGGACGTACCCAATCTCAAACCAAAGACGGCCAAACCGTCCCTGTGTTCCACGGATGCGTGCAGTGGCGACGATGTGATGCTGCTAAGTCAAGTGCTGGTCGCAGCACTTGGCACACGCGTCGCTTCAGACAGTACTTATTGTACCTCTCCATCTGTGTCGACTAGCCACTGGGTTACTTAGTGGCTGCCGGCGGCGAGCATCCATGATCCATCTCCGTCGGCGCAGACGGCGCAGCCAGGATGGTGAAACCAGGACCTCCACCATCCTCACTCGTGGCTGCGGCTGGCTGGCGACTGGCCACAGCGACAATCGTGGCTGCTCACATGCACATGTCACGGCGTCCGCCGCGCCGAGGACGACGCGGGGTATCGCGGCATGGGGGAGGCGTCATGCGGCTGGGGGGTGTCGATAGCGCGGGTGCCTCTGGATCGGGATGCGGGCGCGTGGGCGAGGATGGCATGGCTGGGAATGGACGTCGAGGTATAGTGCGGCACGTTTCTCGAGGTGCCAGTGCCACTAAGTAGCCGCGGAGGGCGACGATCATCCTCGTGCGTTCGAGCTTCGAGGTTTGGGGGCGCGCTAGAATCCTCAAGGACAGGATTTGAGCGCTGATTGTGTTTGGTGGTCGAGGGGCGAGAACGTACTGCTCAGAGTGGGAACTGGGGAACGCAAGCAGCGAACGTGATCTGCGGGACGTTGCTTGCTGCGAAGATACGGAGTCAGTGTGTTGGTCTAGAAAGGACGATGGGACGCGCAGTGGGGACTGACGGGAAGCCGTTAATAGCACGGCGGAGGGCCTAGAGGGGTCTGTGGGACGAGGTTGGGGGTGAGCAAGGTTGGAAAGGGCGCTGGAAAGTGAGGGGATAAGCGCAAATGGAAGGGAGAAATTGGGAATTGGACGATACGGATAGACATGATGTTGGATCCGGGATGGACGGAGGGAGGGGCGAGGTGGTGGCTGGGGCGCTGGTCGCATGTGGGTTTGTCGGGTGATGGAGAGCGTACATGCGCATGCGCTACTATGCGAATGGAGGGATGGCCGAAAGGGTGCTAGCTGAACTTTGTTAGCAGGAACTGAGGAAGAGGAGGAGATGCAGAGGAGTGATATGATATGATTGAGATGATTGAGGAGACGACTGAGATTGATTTGAGGTCAGTGAGTAATGAGGATGAGGGTAGGAAGAGAAGAGAAGGATGGAATGGGCGAGAAGGAAGAAGAGAGGGCGGGGGTAGGGCATGTTGTCAGGAACAAGAATGGGAGAGGGAGGGGGAGGAGTGTGATTGAGGGGATGGGATGGGGGCGAATGGGGGTTGTGGAAGGACGGCCTCGTGCGGAGGGAGGAGGAAGGGGTGGTAATAGGAAGCGCGGATGGCGAGGATATGTCGGGGATGGAAGCGACGGCGGAGGAAGAAGGACGGGCACGAGATCGTGGCGAAGCACAAGTGATCGAGCCGCGCACAGACGTTGGGGCGGCGCACTCGAGCGGGGCAGGAGACAGCGCGGACGGACAGGCATCTGTCGTCTCTGCAAGGCCGTTGGGGAGCGTCGAGGACAGCGGCCCTGTCTTGGATCGGGGGCGGAGAATGGCTCGCGGAGATCGGACCGTGGGGGCATCGCCAGATATGGCCACGGGTGAGGGCACGATCTCAGATGGCGCGGATCTCGATGGGGGGTATTTGCGGTGGCAGGTCTCATTCGCCCCGATCGTCCCAGCTCGACAAGACCCTCCCTCCCCAGAAGACATACTCGCTCTCGCTCTCTCCTCCCCGTCCCATCCCCTCTCTTCCCTCCCCCACCCACCCGCGACGCCCGCCCGCGTCCCTCGCACTCGACGGACCGAGCGCACACCCAGGGCAGCTCATTCGGCCATCGTGGCAGCTCCCACCGACCAGTAAGGCAAGACTGGGTCCCACGAAATGGCTATCCGCCCGACTTCTCAGCGCATGGACATGCGATCACGACTCCCTCCCGGACAGTACGAACCCCAGGTGAGGGTCTCTCCCCCAGTCCGCTTTTCCCCTACCGACCCCGTTTGTCTATTTCCCAGCCATCTCTCCTCCCCCTCCTCCTCCCTCCGTCCCCGCCCCCCACCATCCTCCGCGGCCCTGATCCCATGCAATATCCCTTTCGCCTAGCCTCTGTCAACAACATGGCTCCCATACACGCCCTCCCTGTAGAGCTCCTCACTCGCGTCTTCCAGCTTGGCGTCGACTCGGAGCCCATCCCAGACGATCGCGACCACTCCGCCCTCTCCTTCGAGGTCTCCATCTCCCATGTCTGCCGCCACTGGCGCCAAGTCGCCCTCCACACTCCCCTCCTCTGGACCACCGTCCATTTCCGCACAAAGGCCCACATGTTCCGCGGCAACGTCTATCTCGCTCGCAATGCCCGCCTCCCAATCGACATCTACGTCGACACCTGCTCCGAGGACGCCAACGCCCACCGCAAGGACCTCCTCTTCCGCGACGAGTTCATTCCCGTATTCAACATCGTCCTCCCCCACATCGACCGCTGGCGCGAGCTCCACCTCAAGGTCGCCGACCTCGACTGCAAGCTCTCCGCCCGCCGCGTCCTCAGCACATGCGGCTCCGCCCCCGCCCTCCGCACCCTCCAGCTCTGGCACGTCCAGAACTGGCAGACCCCAGAACGCCTCTTCACCGCCATCGGCCCGCCCCCCGTCGTCGTCTTCGCCGGCGAACTCCCCTCCCTCAAGCACATCGTCCTCCAGGGCGTCAACCTCCCTTGGGTGAGCTCCCCCTTCCTCCGCAACCTCACCTCGATCGAGTACGCCCTCCACTCGGACGACGTCCGCATGCCCTTCCACCTCTGGCGCAAGATGCTCGCGTCCTCGCCCAACCTCGAGCGCCTCTCCCTCCACTACTCCGGCCCCCGCGCGCGCACCTCGGGCGCCCCCACCCCGGACGGCATCGAGTGGTGGGGCGCGGACCCCCCAGGACCCGACGACCCCGCC
Organism: Ganoderma meredithae; assembly: GCA_022814645.1. NCBI lineage: Eukaryota > Fungi > Basidiomycota > Agaricomycetes > Polyporales > Polyporaceae > Ganoderma > Ganoderma meredithae. The sequence goes on along the minus strand of JAKLMY010000087.1, from coordinate 2,301 downwards.
GCCGGCCCAGCGCCGCCCGCGGCAGACCCGGTGTTCCTGCCGCGGCTGCAGGAGGTCAAGCTGATAGACCTCGAGGCGGACTACCTCGTCGCGGTGTTCAAGTCGATCGACGCGCCGAACGTGCGCCAGCTCCACCTCGAGCTCGAGACCGAGGACCAGGACTTCTCGCCGTTCGTCGACTTCCTTGCTAAAGAGCCCAGCCCGTCGACCCTCGTCGCCCACCCGCCCCCGTCCCCGCCCCCACATCTCAACGACCACGGCCACACCTCGGAAGATGGGATGGAGGACGAGGACGAGGGAGCGGGCGAGGGCAATGGACACGGAGGGCACGGGTACGTGCCGCCGTACGCACCACCGCCCCCAGTCAAGGGTGCGGGAGGGCCGCGGTTCGCGCGGCTGGAGACGCTGTCGGTAAGCGCGCTGGTGTGCAGCGCGGAGAGCTGGCAGGCGCTGCTGGAGAGCGCGCGGGCACTCGTGCGGCTCGAGGTGGACTGCGTGCCCCCGATGCTCGAGGGCGCGTTCGGCGTCCTGTTCGGCACCGTGCGCGCGGAGCGGCGGAGGAGAGGCAGGAGCACGCGGACGGAGACGGGGACGGGGACGCCGCCTTCGATGGCTCCGGCGCGGCCGCTGCCGAACGGCGGCGCGCGCGACGAGGGGGGCGTGGAGGTGGAGGTGGAGGTGGAGGTGGAAGGGGAGGAGACGCGGGCGTGGGCGCAGACGCAGCGGGCACGGGAGCCGAGGAGGGACAAGGGCAAGGGCAAAGCTAAGGCGACGGACCTCGAGACAGGAGAGGGAGAGCAGGGGGGGGAGTACGAGGAGGTGCCGATCCTGCCGTCGCTGAAGCAGCTCCGGTGCGGGGGCGTGGCGAGCAAGGACATCGCGCGCCTCGCGGCGTTCCGGCGGACATTCCGGACGGGCGTCGAGGGCGAGGGTGCGTTCCGGATACGCAGGTGGGAGGTCGAGGAGAGCTTCCGCGACGAGGACGGCGCGGCGTTCGAGCGCGAGCTGGAGGAGATCAGTGCGCGCGCGAAGGCGGAGGCGGAGCGGGCGAGGGGGGGAAGGGTCAGGGCGGGCGGGCCGTGGCGGTGGGACGAGCCGCTCGAGAAGGTGGTGTGGTATAGCGTCGAGGGCGAGTATGACGAGGACGAGGACGGGGAGAGCGATGGTGGGGAGGGCGTGGACGACACGGAGGAGGATGGGGACGACGATGGGGACGACGATTGACGTGGGGAGGTGGGGTTTGCGAGGTGCAGCGTACGCGAGACGAGGGCGAGGCTGCGAGGCCGGGTGAGCATTGGGGGGAGGTGGTTCAGCTGGGATCTGCTTCCGCGGGACAGTTGCCAGTCGCGCACGATGGTGGATGGAGGTGTTTGTCTGTACGATGCCGTCCGTGCCTGCTAAAACTCGAAGGTGTGAGTGTGTGTACGCTTATTCGCACATTCCTATACTCGCGGTGTAACATCATGTGTCTACTCAAGCTGCAATATCTTGTACAGTTCGTGTTTGGCGGTTCGTGGGGGGTTTTGTCAGTCGGGTACCGAAAAACAAAAAAACAACGGATACATTATCAATTCTGGCTTCGTGTGTGCGCACGCGTCGTTGTCGTCGTCCAAGTCGCGCGAGAAAATCTATACTGGTGAACGTGACGAGTGCAAGGCGACGTCGCACGCCGTCATGAGCGGTGGGGCATCGAGAGCGGAAGGTACACTGATACATGCTCTACGCATTATGATCGTGGATAAAGATATGTCTAATGCCACAAGTTCAAACACATCGTGCGTGTACTCATCTCGTCTAGCTCGTCTTCGCGCCCCGCGCCCCGTCCGCGCCCTCCAGCCTCAGGCGGGCCTGCTCGAGCGCACGGACGACGTCCGCGGCGAACGTCGAGTCTTTGGGCACGGCGAGGGCGCTCTGCAGCTCGACGACGGCGTCTTTGGTGAGCAGGAGACCGACGTCCGTCGATGGCTCTGTCTCTGTCTCTGTCTCTGTCTCTGTCTCTGTCTCTGTCTCTGTCTCTGTCTCTGCTGTGTCCGTGTCCGTGTCCGTTGCTGCGTCTGGATCCGCATCTGAATCTGCGCCGTCCGATGTGGGCCAGGGCGGAGGGGATGGCGGTGGTGGTCGCGGCGCGTATTTCGCGTAGACGGCGTCGAGCTCGGGGCTCGATTGGGGGACGATCGCGCCCCGCCGGACGAAGCCCTCCAGGTATTCGGACGCCTTGTAGGCTGTGGACGGGGGGGGGGGGCGTGGCGTTTGGGGACCCGGTCGGTCCGCGTCGGCACGGCGCTGGGAGGAGCGGGAAGG